>MRSW03000620.1:0-37788 GCA_001923025.3 Taenia multiceps
CGTCGATTTAGCCCACGTTGAACTCAGATTTGATGGTTAGATTGAGAAATTTAGCTTCACATTCGTCGATTTAGCCCACGTGAACTCAGATTTGATGTTAGATTGAAGAAATTTAGCTTCACATTCATCGATTTAGCCACGTGAACTCAGATTTGATGGTTAGATTGAAGAAATTTAGCTTCACATTCATCGATTTAGCCCACGTGAACTCAGATTTGATGGTTAGATTGAAGAAATTTAGCTTCACATTCATCGATTTAGCCCACGTGAACTCAGATTTGATGGTTAGATTGAAGAAATTTAGCTTCACATTCATCGATTTAGCCCACGTGAACTCAGATTTGATGGTTAGATTGAAGAAATTTAGCTTCACATTCATCGATTTAGCCCACGTGAACTCAGATTTGATGGTTAGATTGAAGAAATTTAGCTTCACATTCATCGATTTAGCCCACGTGAACTCAGATTTGATGGTTAGATTGAAGAAATTTAGCTTCACATTCATCGATTTAGCCCACGTGAACTCAGATTTGATGGTTAGATTGAAGAAATTTAGCTTCACATTCATCGATTTAGCCCACGTGAACTCAGATTTGATGGTTAGATTGAAGAAATTTAGCTTCACATTCATCGATTTAGCCCACGTGAACTCAGATTTGATGGTTAGATTGAAGAAATTTAGCTTCACATTCATCGATTTAGCCCACGTGAACTCAGATTTGATGGTTAGATTGAAGAAATTTAGCTTCACATTCATCGATTTAGCCCACGTGAACTCAGATTTGATGGTTAGATTGAAGAAATTTAGCTTCACATTCATCGATTTAGCCCACGTGAACTCAGATTTGATGGTTAGATTGAAGAATTTAGCTTCACATTCATCGATTTAGCCCACGTGAACTCAGATTTGATGGTTAGATTGAAGAAATTTAGCTTCACATTCATCGATTTAGCCCACGTGAACTCAGATTTGATGGTTAGATTGAAGAAATTTAGCTTCACATTCATCGATTTAGCCCACGTGAACTCAGATTTGATGGTTAGATTGAAGAAATTTAGCTTCACATTCATCGATTTAGCCCACGTGAACTCAGATTTGATGGTTAGATTGAAGAAATTTAGCTTCACATTCATCGATTTAGCCCACGTGAACTCAGATTTGATGGTTAGATTGAAGAAATTTAGCTTCACATTCATCGATTTAGCCCACGTGAACTCAGATTTGATGGTTAGATTGAAGAAATTTAGCTTCACATTCATCGATTTAGCCCACGTGAACTCAGATTTGATGGTTAGATTGAAGAAATTTAGCTTCACATTCATCGATTTAGCCCACGTGAACTCAGATTTGATGGTTAGATTGAAGAAATTTAGCTTCACATTCATCGATTTAGCCCACGTGAACTCAGATTTGATGGTTAGATTGAAGAAATTTAGCTTCACATTCATCGATTTAGCCCACGTGAACTCAGATTTGATGGTTAGATTGAAGAAATTTAGCTTCACATTCATCGATTTAGCCCACGTGAACTCAGATTTGATGGTTAGATTGAAGAAATTTAGCTTCACATTCATCGATTTAGCCCACGTGAACTCAGATTTGATGGTTAGATTGAAGAAATTTAGCTTCACATTCATCGATTTAGCCCACGTGAACTCAGATTTGATGGTTAGATTGAAGAAATTTAGCTTCACATTCATCGATTTAGCCCACGTGAACTCAGATTTGATGGTTAGATTGAAGAAATTTAGCTTCACATTCATCGATTTAGCCCACGTGAACTCAGATTTGATGGTTAGATTGAAGAAATTTAGCTTCACATTCATCGATTTAGCCCACGTGAACTCAGATTTGATGGTTAGATTGAAGAAATTTAGCTTCACATTCATCGATTTAGCCCACGTGAACTCAGATTTGATGGTTAGATTGAAGAAATTTAGCTTCACATTCATCGATTTAGCCCACGTGAACTCAGATTTGATGGTTAGATTGAAGAAATTTAGCTTCACATTCATCGATTTAGCCCACGTGAACTCAGATTTGATGGTTAGATTGAAGAAATTTAGCTTCACATTCATCGATTTAGCCCACGTGAACTCAGATTTGATGGTTAGATTGAAGAAATTTAGCTTCACATTCATCGATTTAGCCCACGTGAACTCAGATTTGATGGTTAGATTGAAGAAATTTAGCTTCACATTCATCGATTTAGCCCACGTGAACTCAGATTTGATGGTTAGATTGAAGAAATTTAGCTTCACATTCATCGATTTAGCCCACGTGAACTCAGATTTGATGGTTAGATTGAAGAAATTTAGCTTCACATTCATCGATTTAGCCCACGTGAACTCAGATTTGATGGTTAGATTGAAGAAATTTAGCTTCACATTCATCGATTTAGCCCACGTGAACTCAGATTTGATGGTTAGATTGAAGAAATTTAGCTTCACATTCATCGATTTAGCCCACGTGAACTCAGATTTGATGGTTAGATTGAAGAAATTTAGCTTCACATTCATCGATTTAGCCCACGTGAACTCAGATTTGATGGTTAGATTGAAGAAATTTAGCTTCACATTCATCGATTTAGCCCACGTGAACTCAGATTTGATGGTTAGATTGAAGAAATTTAGCTTCACATTCATCGATTTAGCCCACGTGAACTCAGATTTGATGGTTAGATTGAAGAAATTTAGCTTCACATTCATCGATTTAGCCCACGTGAACTCAGATTTGATGGTTAGATTGAAGAAATTTAGCTTCACATTCATCGATTTAGCCCACGTGAACTCAGATTTGATGGTTAGATTGAAGAATTTAGCTTCACATTCATCGATTTAGCCCACGTGAACTCAGATTTGATGGTTAGATTGAAGAAATTTAGCTTCACATTCATCGATTTAGCCCACGTGAACTCAGATTTGATGGTTAGATTGAAGAAATTTAGCTTCACATTCATCGATTTAGCCCACGTGAACTCAGATTTGATGGTTAGATTGAAGAAATTTAGCTTCACATTCATCGATTTAGCCCACGTGAACTCAGATTTGATGGTTAGATTGAAGAAATTTAGCTTCACATTCGTCGATTTAGCCCACGTGAACTCAGATTTGATGGTTAGATTGAAGAAATTTAGCTTCACATTCGTCGATTTAGCCCACGTGAACTCAGATTTGATGGTTAGATTGAAGAAATTTAGCTTCACATTCATCGATTTAGCCCACGTGAACTCAGATTTGATGGTTAGATTGAAGAAATTTAGCTTCACATTCATCGATTTAGCCCACGTGAACTCAGATTTGATGGTTAGATTGAAGAAATTTAGCTTCACATTCATCGATTTAGCCCACGTGAACTCAGATTTGATGGTTAGATTGAAGAAATTTAGCTTCACATTCATCGATTTAGCCCACGTGAACTCAGATTTGATGGTTAGATTGAAGAAATTTAGCTTCACATTCATCGATTTAGCCCACGTGAACTCAGATTTGATGGTTAGATTGAAGAAATTTAGCTTCACATTCATCGATTTAGCCCACGTGAACTCAGATTTGATGGTTAGATTGAAGAAATTTAGCTTCACATTCATCGATTTAGCCCACGTGAACTCAGATTTGATGGTTAGATTGAAGAAATTTAGCTTCACATTCATCGATTTAGCCCACGTGAACTCAGATTTGATGGTTAGATTGAAGAAATTTAGCTTCACATTCATCGATTTAGCCCACGTGAACTCAGATTTGATGGTTAGATTGAAGAAATTTAGCTTCACATTCATCGATTTAGCCCACGTGAACTCAGATTTGATGGTTAGATTGAAGAAATTTAGCTTCACATTCATCGATTTAGCCCACGTGAACTCAGATTTGATGGTTAGATTGAAGAAATTTAGCTTCACATTCATCGATTTAGCCCACGTGAACTCAGATTTGATGGTTAGATTGAAGAAATTTAGCTTCACATTCATCGATTTAGCCCACGTGAACTCAGATTTGATGGTTAGATTGAAGAAATTTAGCTTCACATTCATCGATTTAGCCCACGTGAACTCAGATTTGATGGTTAGATTGAAGAAATTTAGCTTCACATTCATCGATTTAGCCCACGTGAACTCAGATTTGATGGTTAGATTGAAGAAATTTAGCTTCACATTCATCGATTTAGCCCACGTGAACTCAGATTTGATGGTTAGATTGAAGAAATTTAGCTTCACATTCATCGATTTAGCCCACGTGAACTCAGATTTGATGGTTAGATTGAAGAAATTTAGCTTCACATTCATCGATTTAGCCCACGTGAACTCAGATTTGATGGTTAGATTGAAGAAATTTAGCTTCACATTCATCGATTTAGCCCACGTGAACTCAGATTTGATGGTTAGATTGAAGAAATTTAGCTTCACATTCATCGATTTAGCCCACGTGAACTCAGATTTGATGGTTAGATTGAAGAAATTTAGCTTCACATTCATCGATTTAGCCCACGTGAACTCAGATTTGATGGTTAGATTGAAGAAATTTAGCTTCACATTCGTCGATTTAGCCCACGTGAACTCAGATTTGATGGTTAGATTGAAGAAATTTAGCTTCACATTCATCGATTTAGCCCACGTGAACTCAGATTTGATGGTTAGATTGAAGAAATTTAGCTTCACATTCATCGATTTAGCCCACGTGAACTCAGATTTGATGGTTAGATTGAAGAAATTTAGCTTCACATTCATCGATTTAGCCCACGTGAACTCAGATTTGATGGTTAGATTGAAGAAATTTAGCTTCACATTCATCGATTTAGCCCACGTGAACTCAGATTTGATGGTTAGATTGAAGAAATTTAGCTTCACATTCATCGATTTAGCCCACGTGAACTCAGATTTGATGGTTAGATTGAAGAAATTTAGCTTCACATTCATCGATTTAGCCCACGTGAACTCAGATTTGATGGTTAGATTGAAGAAATTTAGCTTCACATTCATCGATTTAGCCCACGTGAACTCAGATTTGATGGTTAGATTGAAGAAATTTAGCTTCACATTCATCGATTTAGCCCACGTGAACTCAGATTTGATGGTTAGATTGAAGAAATTTAGCTTCACATTCATCGATTTAGCCCACGTGAACTCAGATTTGATGGTTAGATTGAAGAAATTTAGCTTCACATTCATCGATTTAGCCCACGTGAACTCAGATTTGATGGTTAGATTGAAGAAATTTAGCTTCACATTCATCGATTTAGCCCACGTGAACTCAGATTTGATGGTTAGATTGAAGAAATTTAGCTTCACATTCATCGATTTAGCCCACGTGAACTCAGATTTGATGGTTAGATTGAAGAAATTTAGCTTCACATTCATCGATTTAGCCCACGTGAACTCAGATTTGATGGTTAGATTGAAGAAATTTAGCTTCACATTCATCGATTTAGCCCACGTGAACTCAGATTTGATGGTTAGATTGAAGAAATTTAGCTTCACATTCATCGATTTAGCCCACGTGAACTCAGATTTGATGGTTAGATTGAAGAAATTTAGCTTCACATTCATCGATTTAGCCCACGTGAACTCAGATTTGATGGTTAGATTGAAGAAATTTAGCTTCACATTCATCGATTTAGCCCACGTGAACTCAGATTTGATGGTTAGATTGAAGAAATTTAGCTTCACATTCATCGATTTAGCCCACGTGAACTCAGATTTGATGGTTAGATTGAAGAAATTTAGCTTCACATTCATCGATTTAGCCCACGTGAACTCAGATTTGATGGTTAGATTGAAGAAATTTAGCTTCACATTCGTCGATTTAGCCCACGTGAACTCAGATTTGATGGTTAGATTGAAGAAATTTAGCTTCACATTCGTCGATTTAGCCCACGTGAACTCAGATTTGATGGTTAGATTGAAGAAATTTAGCTTCACATTCATCGATTTAGCCCACGTGAACTCAGATTTGATGGTTAGATTGAAGAAATTTAGCTTCACATTCATCGATTTAGCCCACGTGAACTCAGATTTGATGGTTAGATTGAAGAAATTTAGCTTCACATTCATCGATTTAGCCCACGTGAACTCAGATTTGATGGTTAGATTGAAGAAATTTAGCTTCACATTCATCGATTTAGCCCACGTGAACTCAGATTTGATGGTTAGATTGAAGAAATTTAGCTTCACATTCATCGATTTAGCCCACGTGAACTCAGATTTGATGGTTAGATTGAAGAAATTTAGCTTCACATTCATCGATTTAGCCCACGTGAACTCAGATTTGATGGTTAGATTGAAGAAATTTAGCTTCACATTCATCGATTTAGCCCACGTGAACTCAGATTTGATGGTTAGATTGAAGAAATTTAGCTTCACATTCATCGATTTAGCCCACGTGAACTCAGATTTGATGGTTAGATTGAAGAAATTTAGCTTCACATTCATCGATTTAGCCCACGTGAACTCAGATTTGATGGTTAGATTGAAGAAATTTAGCTTCACATTCATCGATTTAGCCCACGTGAACTCAGATTTGATGGTTAGATTGAAGAAATTTAGCTTCACATTCATCGATTTAGCCCACGTGAACTCAGATTTGATGGTTAGATTGAAGAAATTTAGCTTCACATTCATCGATTTAGCCCACGTGAACTCAGATTTGATGGTTAGATTGAAGAAATTTAGCTTCACATTCATCGATTTAGCCCACGTGAACTCAGATTTGATGGTTAGATTGAAGAAATTTAGCTTCACATTCATCGATTTAGCCCACGTGAACTCAGATTTGATGGTTAGATTGAAGAAATTTAGCTTCACATTCATCGATTTAGCCCACGTGAACTCAGATTTGATGGTTAGATTGAAGAAATTTAGCTTCACATTCATCGATTTAGCCCACGTGAACTCAGATTTGATGGTTAGATTGAAGAAATTTAGCTTCACATTCGTCGATTTAGCCCACGTGAACTCAGATTTGATGGTTAGATTGAAGAAATTTAGCTTCACATTCATCGATTTAGCCCACGTGAACTCAGATTTGATGGTTAGATTGAAGAAATTTAGCTTCACATTCATCGATTTAGCCCACGTGAACTCAGATTTGATGGTTAGATTGAAGAAATTTAGCTTCACATTCATCGATTTAGCCCACGTGAACTCAGATTTGATGGTTAGATTGAAGAAATTTAGCTTCACATTCATCGATTTAGCCCACGTGAACTCAGATTTGATGGTTAGATTGAAGAAATTTAGCTTCACATTCATCGATTTAGCCCACGTGAACTCAGATTTGATGGTTAGATTGAAGAAATTTAGCTTCACATTCATCGATTTAGCCCACGTGAACTCAGATTTGATGGTTAGATTGAAGAAATTTAGCTTCACATTCGTCGATTTAGCCCACGTGAACTCAGATTTGATGGTTAGATTGAAGAAATTTAGCTTCACATTCGTCGATTTAGCCCACGTGAACTCAGATTTGATGGTTAGATTGAAGAAATTTAGCTTCACATTCATCGATTTAGCCCACGTGAACTCAGATTTGATGGTTAGATTGAAGAAATTTAGCTTCACATTCATCGATTTAGCCCACGTGAACTCAGATTTGATGGTTAGATTGAAGAAATTTAGCTTCACATTCATCGATTTAGCCCACGTGAACTCAGATTTGATGGTTAGATTGAAGAAATTTAGCTTCACATTCATCGATTTAGCCCACGTGAACTCAGATTTGATGGTTAGATTGAAGAAATTTAGCTTCACATTCATCGATTTAGCCCACGTGAACTCAGATTTGATGGTTAGATTGAAGAAATTTAGCTTCACATTCGTCGATTTAGCCCACGTGAACTCAGATTTGATGGTTAGATTGAAGAAATTTAGCTTCACATTCATCGATTTAGCCCACGTGAACTCAGATTTGATGGTTAGATTGAAGAAATTTAGCTTCACATTCATCGATTTAGCCCACGTGAACTCAGATTTGATGGTTAGATTGAAGAAATTTAGCTTCACATTCATCGATTTAGCCCACGTGAACTCAGATTTGATGGTTAGATTGAAGAAATTTAGCTTCACATTCATCGATTTAGCCCACGTGAACTCAGATTTGATGGTTAGATTGAAGAAATTTAGCTTCACATTCATCGATTTAGCCCACGTGAACTCAGATTTGATGGTTAGATTGAAGAAATTTAGCTTCACATTCATCGATTTAGCCCACGTGAACTCAGATTTGATGGTTAGATTGAAGAAATTTAGCTTCACATTCATCGATTTAGCCCACGTGAACTCAGATTTGATGGTTAGATTGAAGAAATTTAGCTTCACATTCATCGATTTAGCCCACGTGAACTCAGATTTGATGGTTAGATTGAAGAAATTTAGCTTCACATTCATCGATTTAGCCCACGTGAACTCAGATTTGATGGTTAGATTGAAGAAATTTAGCTTCACATTCATCGATTTAGCCCACGTGAACTCAGATTTGATGGTTAGATTGAAGAAATTTAGCTTCACATTCATCGATTTAGCCCACGTGAACTCAGATTTGATGGTTAGATTGAAGAAATTTAGCTTCACATTCATCGATTTAGCCCACGTGAACTCAGATTTGATGGTTAGATTGAAGAAATTTAGCTTCACATTCATCGATTTAGCCCACGTGAACTCAGATTTGATGGTTAGATTGAAGAAATTTAGCTTCACATTCGTCGATTTAGCCCACGTGAACTCAGATTTGATGGTTAGATTGAAGAAATTTAGCTTCACATTCATCGATTTAGCCCACGTGAACTCAGATTTGATGGTTAGATTGAAGAAATTTAGCTTCACATTCATCGATTTAGCCCACGTGAACTCAGATTTGATGGTTAGATTGAAGAAATTTAGCTTCACATTCATCGATTTAGCCCACGTGAACTCAGATTTGATGGTTAGATTGAAGAAATTTAGCTTCACATTCATCGATTTAGCCCACGTGAACTCAGATTTGATGGTTAGATTGAAGAAATTTAGCTTCACATTCATCGATTTAGCCCACGTGAACTCAGATTTGATGGTTAGATTGAAGAAATTTAGCTTCACATTCATCGATTTAGCCCACGTGAACTCAGATTTGATGGTTAGATTGAAGAAATTTAGCTTCACATTCATCGATTTAGCCCACGTGAACTCAGATTTGATGGTTAGATTGAAGAAATTTAGCTTCACATTCATCGATTTAGCCCACGTGAACTCAGATTTGATGGTTAGATTGAAGAAATTTAGCTTCACATTCATCGATTTAGCCCACGTGAACTCAGATTTGATGGTTAGATTGAAGAAATTTAGCTTCACATTCATCGATTTAGCCCACGTGAACTCAGATTTGATGGTTAGATTGAAGAAATTTAGCTTCACATTCATCGATTTAGCCCACGTGAACTCAGATTTGATGGTTAGATTGAAGAAATTTAGCTTCACATTCATCGATTTAGCCCACGTGAACTCAGATTTGATGGTTAGATTGAAGAAATTTAGCTTCACATTCATCGATTTAGCCCACGTGAACTCAGATTTGATGGTTAGATTGAAGAAATTTAGCTTCACATTCATCGATTTAGCCCACGTGAACTCAGATTTGATGGTTAGATTGAAGAAATTTAGCTTCACATTCATCGATTTAGCCCACGTGAACTCAGATTTGATGGTTAGATTGAAGAAATTTAGCTTCACATTCATCGATTTAGCCCACGTGAACTCAGATTTGATGGTTAGATTGAAGAAATTTAGCTTCACATTCATCGATTTAGCCCACGTGAACTCAGATTTGATGGTTAGATTGAAGAAATTTAGCTTCACATTCATCGATTTAGCCCACGTGAACTCAGATTTGATGGTTAGATTGAAGAAATTTAGCTTCACATTCATCGATTTAGCCCACGTGAACTCAGATTTGATGGTTAGATTGAAGAAATTTAGCTTCACATTCATCGATTTAGCCCACGTGAACTCAGATTTGATGGTTAGATTGAAGAAATTTAGCTTCACATTCATCGATTTAGCCCACGTGAACTCAGATTTGATGGTTAGATTGAAGAAATTTAGCTTCACATTCATCGATTTAGCCCACGTGAACTCAGATTTGATGGTTAGATTGAAGAAATTTAGCTTCACATTCATCGATTTAGCCCACGTGAACTCAGATTTGATGGTTAGATTGAAGAAATTTAGCTTCACATTCATCGATTTAGCCCACGTGAACTCAGATTTGATGGTTAGATTGAAGAAATTTAGCTTCACATTCATCGATTTAGCCCACGTGAACTCAGATTTGATGGTTAGATTGAAGAAATTTAGCTTCACATTCATCGATTTAGCCCACGTGAACTCAGATTTGATGGTTAGATTGAAGAAATTTAGCTTCACATTCATCGATTTAGCCCACGTGAACTCAGATTTGATGGTTAGATTGAAGAAATTTAGCTTCACATTCATCGATTTAGCCCACGTGAACTCAGATTTGATGGTTAGATTGAAGAAATTTAGCTTCACATTCATCGATTTAGCCCACGTGAACTCAGATTTGATGGTTAGATTGAAGAAATTTAGCTTCACATTCATCGATTTAGCCCACGTGAACTCAGATTTGATGGTTAGATTGAAGAAATTTAGCTTCACATTCATCGATTTAGCCCACGTGAACTCAGATTTGATGGTTAGATTGAAGAAATTTAGCTTCACATTCATCGATTTAGCCCACGTGAACTCAGATTTGATGGTTAGATTGAAGAAATTTAGCTTCACATTCATCGATTTAGCCCACGTGAACTCAGATTTGATGGTTAGATTGAAGAAATTTAGCTTCACATTCATCGATTTAGCCCACGTGAACTCAGATTTGATGGTTAGATTGAAGAAATTTAGCTTCACATTCATCGATTTAGCCCACGTGAACTCAGATTTGATGGTTAGATTGAAGAAATTTAGCTTCACATTCATCGATTTAGCCCACGTGAACTCAGATTTGATGGTTAGATTGAAGAAATTTAGCTTCACATTCATCGATTTAGCCCACGTGAACTCAGATTTGATGGTTAGATTGAAGAAATTTAGCTTCACATTCATCGATTTAGCCCACGTGAACTCAGATTTGATGGTTAGATTGAAGAAATTTAGCTTCACATTCATCGATTTAGCCCACGTGAACTCAGATTTGATGGTTAGATTGAAGAAATTTAGCTTCACATTCATCGATTTAGCCCACGTGAACTCAGATTTGATGGTTAGATTGAAGAAATTTAGCTTCACATTCATCGATTTAGCCCACGTGAACTCAGATTTGATGGTTAGATTGAAGAAATTTAGCTTCACATTCATCGATTTAGCCCACGTGAACTCAGATTTGATGGTTAGATTGAAGAAATTTAGCTTCACATTCATCGATTTAGCCCACGTGAACTCAGATTTGATGGTTAGATTGAAGAAATTTAGCTTCACATTCATCGATTTAGCCCACGTGAACTCAGATTTGATGGTTAGATTGAAGAAATTTAGCTTCACATTCATCGATTTAGCCCACGTGAACTCAGATTTGATGGTTAGATTGAAGAAATTTAGCTTCACATTCATCGATTTAGCCCACGTGAACTCAGATTTGATGGTTAGATTGAAGAAATTTAGCTTCACATTCATCGATTTAGCCCACGTGAACTCAGATTTGATGGTTAGATTGAAGAAATTTAGCTTCACATTCATCGATTTAGCCCACGTGAACTCAGATTTGATGGTTAGATTGAAGAAATTTAGCTTCACATTCATCGATTTAGCCCACGTGAACTCAGATTTGATGGTTAGATTGAAGAAATTTAGCTTCACATTCATCGATTTAGCCCACGTGAACTCAGATTTGATGGTTAGATTGAAGAAATTTAGCTTCACATTCATCGATTTAGCCCACGTGAACTCAGATTTGATGGTTAGATTGAAGAAATTTAGCTTCACATTCGTCGATTTAGCCCACGTGAACTCAGATTTGATGGTTAGATTGAAGAAATTTAGCTTCACATTCATCGATTTAGCCCACGTGAACTCAGATTTGATGGTTAGATTGAAGAAATTTAGCTTCACATTCATCGATTTAGCCCACGTGAACTCAGATTTGATGGTTAGATTGAAGAAATTTAGCTTCACATTCATCGATTTAGCCCACGTGAACTCAGATTTGATGGTTAGATTGAAGAAATTTAGCTTCACATTCATCGATTTAGCCCACGTGAACTCAGATTTGATGGTTAGATTGAAGAAATTTAGCTTCACATTCATCGATTTAGCCCACGTGAACTCAGATTTGATGGTTAGATTGAAGAAATTTAGCTTCACATTCATCGATTTAGCCCACGTGAACTCAGATTTGATGGTTAGATTGAAGAAATTTAGCTTCACATTCATCGATTTAGCCCACGTGAACTCAGATTTGATGGTTAGATTGAAGAAATTTAGCTTCACATTCATCGATTTAGCCCACGTGAACTCAGATTTGATGGTTAGATTGAAGAAATTTAGCTTCACATTCATCGATTTAGCCCACGTGAACTCAGATTTGATGGTTAGATTGAAGAAATTTAGCTTCACATTCATCGATTTAGCCCACGTGAACTCAGATTTGATGGTTAGATTGAAGAAATTTAGCTTCACATTCATCGATTTAGCCCACGTGAACTCAGATTTGATGGTTAGATTGAAGAAATTTAGCTTCACATTCATCGATTTAGCCCACGTGAACTCAGATTTGATGGTTAGATTGAAGAAATTTAGCTTCACATTCATCGATTTAGCCCACGTGAACTCAGATTTGATGGTTAGATTGAAGAAATTTAGCTTCACATTCATCGATTTAGCCCACGTGAACTCAGATTTGATGGTTAGATTGAAGAAATTTAGCTTCACATTCATCGATTTAGCCCACGTGAACTCAGATTTGATGGTTAGATTGAAGAAATTTAGCTTCACATTCATCGATTTAGCCCACGTGAACTCAGATTTGATGGTTAGATTGAAGAAATTTAGCTTCACATTCATCGATTTAGCCCACGTGAACTCAGATTTGATGGTTAGATTGAAGAAATTTAGCTTCACATTCGC
The DNA here is from genome assembly GCA_001923025.3 of Taenia multiceps. NCBI lineage: Eukaryota > Metazoa > Platyhelminthes > Cestoda > Cyclophyllidea > Taeniidae > Taenia > Taenia multiceps. The sequence goes on from MRSW03000620.1 coordinate 13,104, forward strand.
GATTTAGCCCACGTGAACTCAGATTTGATGGTTAGATTGAAGAAATTTAGCTTCACATTCATCGATTTAGCCCACGTGAACTCAGATTTGATGGTTAGATTGAAGAAATTTAGCTTCACATTCATCGATTTAGCCCACGTGAACTCAGATTTGATGGTTAGATTGAAGAAATTTAGCTTCACATTCATCGATTTAGCCCACGTGAACTCAGATTTGATGGTTAGATTGAAGAAATTTAGCTTCACATTCATCGATTTAGCCCACGTGAACTCAGATTTGATGGTTAGATTGAAGAAATTTAGCTTCACATTCATCGATTTAGCCCACGTGAACTCAGATTTGATGGTTAGATTGAAGAAATTTAGCTTCACATTCATCGATTTAGCCCACGTGAACTCAGATTTGATGGTTAGATTGAAGAAATTTAGCTTCACATTCATCGATTTAGCCCACGTGAACTCAGATTTGATGGTTAGATTGAAGAAATTTAGCTTCACATTCATCGATTTAGCCCACGTGAACTCAGATTTGATGGTTAGATTGAAGAAATTTAGCTTCACATTCATCGATTTAGCCCACGTGAACTCAGATTTGATGGTTAGATTGAAGAAATTTAGCTTCACATTCATCGATTTAGCCCACGTGAACTCAGATTTGATGGTTAGATTGAAGAAATTTAGCTTCACATTCATCGATTTAGCCCACGTGAACTCAGATTTGATGGTTAGATTGAAGAAATTTAGCTTCACATTCATCGATTTAGCCCACGTGAACTCAGATTTGATGGTTAGATTGAAGAAATTTAGCTTCACATTCATCGATTTAGCCCACGTGAACTCAGATTTGATGGTTAGATTGAAGAAATTTAGCTTCACATTCATCGATTTAGCCCACGTGAACTCAGATTTGATGGTTAGATTGAAGAAATTTAGCTTCACATTCATCGATTTAGCCCACGTGAACTCAGATTTGATGGTTAGATTGAAGAAATTTAGCTTCACATTCATCGATTTAGCCCACGTGAACTCAGATTTGATGGTTAGATTGAAGAAATTTAGCTTCACATTCATCGATTTAGCCCACGTGAACTCAGATTTGATGGTTAGATTGAAGAAATTTAGCTTCACATTCATCGATTTAGCCCACGTGAACTCAGATTTGATGGTTAGATTGAAGAAATTTAGCTTCACATTCATCGATTTAGCCCACGTGAACTCAGATTTGATGGTTAGATTGAAGAAATTTAGCTTCACATTCATCGATTTAGCCCACGTGAACTCAGATTTGATGGTTAGATTGAAGAAATTTAGCTTCACATTCGTCGATTTAGCCCACGTGAACTCAGATTTGATGGTTAGATTGAAGAAATTTAGCTTCACATTCATCGATTTAGCCCACGTGAACTCAGATTTGATGGTTAGATTGAAGAAATTTAGCTTCACATTCATCGATTTAGCCCACGTGAACTCAGATTTGATGGTTAGATTGAAGAAATTTAGCTTCACATTCATCGATTTAGCCCACGTGAACTCAGATTTGATGGTTAGATTGAAGAAATTTAGCTTCACATTCATCGATTTAGCCCACGTGAACTCAGATTTGATGGTTAGATTGAAGAAATTTAGCTTCACATTCATCGATTTAGCCCACGTGAACTCAGATTTGATGGTTAGATTGAAGAAATTTAGCTTCACATTCATCGATTTAGCCCACGTGAACTCAGATTTGATGGTTAGATTGAAGAAATTTAGCTTCACATTCATCGATTTAGCCCACGTGAACTCAGATTTGATGGTTAGATTGAAGAAATTTAGCTTCACATTCATCGATTTAGCCCACGTGAACTCAGATTTGATGGTTAGATTGAAGAAATTTAGCTTCACATTCGTCGATTTAGCCCACGTGAACTCAGATTTGATGGTTAGATTGAAGAAATTTAGCTTCACATTCATCGATTTAGCCCACGTGAACTCAGATTTGATGGTTAGATTGAAGAAATTTAGCTTCACATTCATCGATTTAGCCCACGTGAACTCAGATTTGATGGTTAGATTGAAGAAATTTAGCTTCACATTCATCGATTTAGCCCACGTGAACTCAGATTTGATGGTTAGATTGAAGAAATTTAGCTTCACATTCATCGATTTAGCCCACGTGAACTCAGATTTGATGGTTAGATTGAAGAAATTTAGCTTCACATTCATCGATTTAGCCCACGTGAACTCAGATTTGATGGTTAGATTGAAGAAATTTAGCTTCACATTCTCGATTTAGCCCACGTGAACTCAGATTTGATGGTTAGATTGAAGAAATTTAGCTTCACATTCATCGATTTAGCCCACGTGAACTCAGATTTGATGGTTAGATTGAAGAAATTTAGCTTCACATTCATCGATTTAGCCCACGTGAACTCAGATTTGATGGTTAGATTGAAGAAATTTAGCTTCACATTCATCGATTTAGCCCACGTGAACTCAGATTTGATGGTTAGATTGAAGAAATTTAGCTTCACATTCATCGATTTAGCCCACGTGAACTCAGATTTGATGGTTAGATTGAAGAAATTTAGCTTCACATTCATCGATTTAGCCCACGTGAACTCAGATTTGATGGTTAGATTGAAGAAATTTAGCTTCACATTCATCGATTTAGCCCACGTGAACTCAGATTTGATGGTTAGATTGAAGAAATTTAGCTTCACATTCATCGATTTAGCCCACGTGAACTCAGATTTGATGGTTAGATTGAAGAAATTTAGCTTCACATTCATCGATTTAGCCCACGTGAACTCAGATTTGATGGTTAGATTGAAGAAATTTAGCTTCACATTCATCGATTTAGCCCACGTGAACTCAGATTTGATGGTTAGATTGAAGAAATTTAGCTTCACATTCATCGATTTAGCCCACGTGAACTCAGATTTGATGGTTAGATTGAAGAAATTTAGCTTCACATTCATCGATTTAGCCCACGTGAACTCAGATTTGATGGTTAGATTGAAGAAATTTAGCTTCACATTCATCGATTTAGCCCACGTGAACTCAGATTTGATGGTTAGATTGAAGAAATTTAGCTTCACATTCATCGATTTAGCCCACGTGAACTCAGATTTGATGGTTAGATTGAAGAAATTTAGCTTCACATTCATCGATTTAGCCCACGTGAACTCAGATTTGATGGTTAGATTGAAGAAATTTAGCTTCACATTCATCGATTTAGCCCACGTGAACTCAGATTTGATGGTTAGATTGAAGAAATTTAGCTTCACATTCATCGATTTAGCCCACGTGAACTCAGATTTGATGGTTAGATTGAAGAAATTTAGCTTCACATTCATCGATTTAGCCCACGTGAACTCAGATTTGATGGTTAGATTGAAGAAATTTAGCTTCACATTCATCGATTTAGCCCACGTGAACTCAGATTTGATGGTTAGATTGAAGAAATTTAGCTTCACATTCATCGATTTAGCCCACGTGAACTCAGATTTGATGGTTAGATTGAAGAAATTTAGCTTCACATTCGTCGATTTAGCCCACGTGAACTCAGATTTGATGGTTAGATTGAAGAAATTTAGCTTCACATTCATCGATTTAGCCCACGTGAACTCAGATTTGATGGTTAGATTGAAGAAATTTAGCTTCACATTCATCGATTTAGCCCACGTGAACTCAGATTTGATGGTTAGATTGAAGAAATTTAGCTTCACATTCATCGATTTAGCCCACGTGAACTCAGATTTGATGGTTAGATTGAAGAAATTTAGCTTCACATTCATCGATTTAGCCCACGTGAACTCAGATTTGATGGTTAGATTGAAGAAATTTAGCTTCACATTCATCGATTTAGCCCACGTGAACTCAGATTTGATGGTTAGATTGAAGAAATTTAGCTTCACATTCATCGATTTAGCCCACGTGAACTCAGATTTGATGGTTAGATTGAAGAAATTTAGCTTCACATTCATCGATTTAGCCCACGTGAACTCAGATTTGATGGTTAGATTGAAGAAATTTAGCTTCACATTCATCGATTTAGCCCACGTGAACTCAGATTTGATGGTTAGATTGAAGAAATTTAGCTTCACATTCATCGATTTAGCCCACGTGAACTCAGATTTGATGGTTAGATTGAAGAAATTTAGCTTCACATTCATCGATTTAGCCCACGTGAACTCAGATTTGATGGTTAGATTGAAGAAATTTAGCTTCACATTCATCGATTTAGCCCACGTGAACTCAGATTTGATGGTTAGATTGAAGAAATTTAGCTTCACATTCATCGATTTAGCCCACGTGAACTCAGATTTGATGGTTAGATTGAAGAAATTTAGCTTCACATTCATCGATTTAGCCCACGTGAACTCAGATTTGATGGTTAGATTGAAGAAATTTAGCTTCACATTCATCGATTTAGCCCACGTGAACTCAGATTTGATGGTTAGATTGAAGAAATTTAGCTTCACATTCATCGATTTAGCCCACGTGAACTCAGATTTGATGGTTAGATTGAAGAAATTTAGCTTCACATTCATCGATTTAGCCCACGTGAACTCAGATTTGATGGTTAGATTGAAGAAATTTAGCTTCACATTCATCGATTTAGCCCACGTGAACTCAGATTTGATGGTTAGATTGAAGAAATTTAGCTTCACATTCATCGATTTAGCCCACGTGAACTCAGATTTGATGGTTAGATTGAAGAAATTTAGCTTCACATTCATCGATTTAGCCCACGTGAACTCAGATTTGATGGTTAGATTGAAGAAATTTAGCTTCACATTCATCGATTTAGCCCACGTGAACTCAGATTTGATGGTTAGATTGAAGAAATTTAGCTTCACATTCATCGATTTAGCCCACGTGAACTCAGATTTGATGGTTAGATTGAAGAAATTTAGCTTCACATTCATCGATTTAGCCCACGTGAACTCAGATTTGATGGTTAGATTGAAGAATTTAGCTTCACATTCATCGATTTAGCCCACGTGAACTCAGATTTGATGGTTAGATTGAAGAAATTTAGCTTCACATTCATCGATTTAGCCCACGTGAACTCAGATTTGATGGTTAGATTGAAGAAATTTAGCTTCACATTCATCGATTTAGCCCACGTGAACTCAGATTTGATGGTTAGATTGAAGAAATTTAGCTTCACATTCATCGATTTAGCCCACGTGAACTCAGATTTGATGGTTAGATTGAAGAAATTTAGCTTCACATTCATCGATTTAGCCCACGTGAACTCAGATTTGATGGTTAGATTGAAGAAATTTAGCTTCACATTCATCGATTTAGCCCACGTGAACTCAGATTTGATGGTTAGATTGAAGAAATTTAGCTTCACATTCATCGATTTAGCCCACGTGAACTCAGATTTGATGGTTAGATTGAAGAAATTTAGCTTCACATTCATCGATTTAGCCCACGTGAACTCAGATTTGATGGTTAGATTGAAGAAATTTAGCTTCACATTCATCGATTTAGCCCACGTGAACTCAGATTTGATGGTTAGATTGAAGAAATTTAGCTTCACATTCATCGATTTAGCCCACGTGAACTCAGATTTGATGGTTAGATTGAAGAAATTTAGCTTCACATTCATCGATTTAGCCCACGTGAACTCAGATTTGATGGTTAGATTGAAGAAATTTAGCTTCACATTCATCGATTTAGCCCACGTGAACTCAGATTTGATGGTTAGATTGAAGAAATTTAGCTTCACATTCATCGATTTAGCCCACGTGAACTCAGATTTGATGGTTAGATTGAAGAAATTTAGCTTCACATTCATCGATTTAGCCCACGTGAACTCAGATTTGATGGTTAGATTGAAGAAATTTAGCTTCACATTCATCGATTTAGCCCACGTGAACTCAGATTTGATGGTTAGATTGAAGAAATTTAGCTTCACATTCATCGATTTAGCCCACGTGAACTCAGATTTGATGGTTAGATTGAAGAAATTTAGCTTCACATTCATCGATTTAGCCCACGTGAACTCAGATTTGATGGTTAGATTGAAGAAATTTAGCTTCACATTCATCGATTTAGCCCACGTGAACTCAGATTTGATGGTTAGATTGAAGAAATTTAGCTTCACATTCATCGATTTAGCCCACGTGAACTCAGATTTGATGGTTAGATTGAAGAAATTTAGCTTCACATTCATCGATTTAGCCCACGTGAACTCAGATTTGATGGTTAGATTGAAGAAATTTAGCTTCACATTCGTCGATTTAGCCCACGTGAACTCAGATTTGATGGTTAGATTGAAGAAATTTAGCTTCACATTCATCGATTTAGCCCACGTGAACTCAGATTTGATGGTTAGATTGAAGAAATTTAGCTTCACATTCGTCGATTTAGCCCACGTGAACTCAGATTTGATGGTTAGATTGAAGAAATTTAGCTTCACATTCATCGATTTAGCCCACGTGAACTCAGATTTGATGGTTAGATTGAAGAAATTTAGCTTCACATTCCTCGATTTAGCCCACGTGAACTCAGATTTGATGGTTAGATTGAAGAAATTTAGCTTCACATTCATCGATTTAGCCCACGTGAACTCAGATTTGATGGTTAGATTGAAGAAATTTAGCTTCACATTCATCGATTTAGCCCACGTGAACTCAGATTTGATGGTTAGATTGAAGAAATTTAGCTTCACATTCATCGATTTAGCCCACGTGAACTCAGATTTGATGGTTAGATTGAAGAAATTTAGCTTCACATTCATCGATTTAGCCCACGTGAACTCAGATTTGATGGTTAGATTGAAGAAATTTAGCTTCACATTCATCGATTTAGCCCACGTGAACTCAGATTTGATGGTTAGATTGAAGAAAATTTAGCTTCACATTCATCGATTTAGCCCACGTGAACTCAGATTTGATGGTTAGATTGAAGAAATTTAGCTTCACATTCATCGATTTAGCCCACGTGAACTCAGATTTGATGGTTAGATTGAAGAAATTTAGCTTCACATTCATCGATTTAGCCCACGTGAACTCAGATTTGATGGTTAGATTGAAGAAATTTAGCTTCACATTCATCGATTTAGCCCACGTGAACTCAGATTTGATGGTTAGATTGAAGAAATTTAGCTTCACATTCATCGATTTAGCCCACGTGAACTCAGATTTGATGGTTAGATTGAAGAAATTTAGCTTCACATTCATCGATTTAGCCCACGTGAACTCAGATTTGATGGTTAGATTGAAGAAATTTAGCTTCACATTCATCGATTTAGCCCACGTGAACTCAGATTTGATGGTTAGATTGAAGAAATTTAGCTTCACATTCATCGATTTAGCCCACGTGAACTCAGATTTGATGGTTAGATTGAAGAAATTTAGCTTCACATTCCTCGATTTAGCCCACGTGAACTCAGATTTGATGGTTAGATTGAAGAAATTTAGCTTCACATTCATCGATTTAGCCCACGTGAACTCAGATTTGATGGTTAGATTGAAGAAATTTAGCTTCACATTCGTCGATTTAGCCCACGTGAACTCAGATTTGATGGTTAGATTGAAGAAATTTAGCTTCACATTCATCGATTTAGCCCACGTGAACTCAGATTTGATGGTTAGATTGAAGAAATTTAGCTTCACATTCATCGATTTAGCCCACGTGAACTCAGATTTGATGGTTAGATTGAAGAAATTTAGCTTCACATTCATCGATTTAGCCCACGTGAACTCAGATTTGATGGTTAGATTGAAGAAATTTAGCTTCACATTCATCGATTTAGCCCACGTGAACTCAGATTTGATGGTTAGATTGAAGAAATTTAGCTTCACATTCATCGATTTAGCCCACGTGAACTCAGATTTGATGGTTAGATTGAAGAAATTTAGCTTCACATTCATCGATTTAGCCCACGTGAACTCAGATTTGATGGTTAGATTGAAGAAATTTAGCTTCACATTCATCGATTTAGCCCACGTGAACTCAGATTTGATGGTTAGATTGAAGAAATTTAGCTTCACATTCATCGATTTAGCCCACGTGAACTCAGATTTGATGGTTAGATTGAAGAAATTTAGCTTCACATTCGTCGATTTAGCCCACGTGAACTCAGATTTGATGGTTAGATTGAAGAAATTTAGCTTCACATTCATCGATTTAGCCCACGTGAACTCAGATTTGATGGTTAGATTGAAGAAATTTAGCTTCACATTCATCGATTTAGCCCACGTGAACTCAGATTTGATGGTTAGATTGAAGAAATTTAGCTTCACATTCATCGATTTAGCCCACGTGAACTCAGATTTGATGGTTAGATTGAAGAAATTTAGCTTCACATTCATCGATTTAGCCCACGTGAACTCAGATTTGATGGTTAGATTGAAGAAATTTAGCTTCACATTCATCGATTTAGCCCACGTGAACTCAGATTTGATGGTTAGATTGAAGAAATTTAGCTTCACATTCATCGATTTAGCCCACGTGAACTCAGATTTGATGGTTAGATTGAAGAAATTTAGCTTCACATTCATCGATTTAGCCCACGTGAACTCAGATTTGATGGTTAGATTGAAGAAATTTAGCTTCACATTCATCGATTTAGCCCACGTGAACTCAGATTTGATGGTTAGATTGAAGAAATTTAGCTTCACATTCATCGATTTAGCCCACGTGAACTCAGATTTGATGGTTAGATTGAAGAAATTTAGCTTCACATTCATCGATTTAGCCCACGTGAACTCAGATTTGATGGTTAGATTGAAGAAATTTAGCTTCACATTCATCGATTTAGCCCACGTGAACTCAGATTTGATGGTTAGATTGAAGAAATTTAGCTTCACATTCATCGATTTAGCCCACGTGAACTCAGATTTGATGGTTAGATTGAAGAAATTTAGCTTCACATTCATCGATTTAGCCCACGTGAACTCAGATTTGATGGTTAGATTGAAGAAATTTAGCTTCACATTCATCGATTTAGCCCACGTGAACTCAGATTTGATGGTTAGATTGAAGAAATTTAGCTTCACATTCATCGATTTAGCCCACGTGAACTCAGATTTGATGGTTAGATTGAAGAAATTTAGCTTCACATTCATCGATTTAGCCCACGTGAACTCAGATTTGATGGTTAGATTGAAGAAATTTAGCTTCACATTCATCGATTTAGCCCACGTGAACTCAGATTTGATGGTTAGATTGAAGAAATTTAGCTTCACATTCATCGATTTAGCCCACGTGAACTCAGATTTGATGGTTAGATTGAAGAAATTTAGCTTCACATTCATCGATTTAGCCCACGTGAACTCAGATTTGATGGTTAGATTGAAGAAATTTAGCTTCACATTCATCGATTTAGCCCACGTGAACTCAGATTTGATGGTTAGATTGAAGAAATTTAGCTTCACATTCATCGATTTAGCCCACGTGAACTCAGATTTGATGGTTAGATTGAAGAAATTTAGCTTCACATTCATCGATTTAGCCCACGTGAACTCAGATTTGATGGTTAGATTGAAGAAATTTAGCTTCACATTCATCGATTTAGCCCACGTGAACTCAGATTTGATGGTTAGATTGAAGAAATTTAGCTTCACATTCATCGATTTAGCCCACGTGAACTCAGATTTGATGGTTAGATTGAAGAAATTTAGCTTCACATTCATCGATTTAGCCCACGTGAACTCAGATTTGATGGTTAGATTGAAGAAATTTAGCTTCACATTCATCGATTTAGCCCACGTGAACTCAGATTTGATGGTTAGATTGAAGAAATTTAGCTTCACATTCATCGATTTAGCCCACGTGAACTCAGATTTGATGGTTAGATTGAAGAAATTTAGCTTCACATTCATCGATTTAGCCCACGTGAACTCAGATTTGATGGTTAGATTGAAGAAATTTAGCTTCACATTCATCGATTTAGCCCACGTGAACTCAGATTTGATGGTTAGATTGAAGAAATTTAGCTTCACATTCATCGATTTAGCCCACGTGAACTCAGATTTGATGGTTAGATTGAAGAAATTTAGCTTCACATTCATCGATTTAGCCCACGTGAACTCAGATTTGATGGTTAGATTGAAGAAATTTAGCTTCACATTCATCGATTTAGCCCACGTGAACTCAGATTTGATGGTTAGATTGAAGAAATTTAGCTTCACATTCATCGATTTAGCCCACGTGAACTCAGATTTGATGGTTAGATTGAAGAAATTTAGCTTCACATTCGTCGATTTAGCCCACGTGAACTCAGATTTGATGGTTAGATTAAAGAAATTTAGCTTCACATTCATCGATTTAGCCCACGTGAACTCAGATTTGATGGTTAGATTAAAGAAATTTAGCTTCACATTCATCGATTTAGCCCACGTGAACTCAGATTTGATGGTTAGATTGAAGAAATTTAGCTTCACATTCATCGATTTAGCCCACGTGAACTCAGATTTGATGGTTAGATTGAAGAAATTTAGCTTCACATTCATCGATTTAGCCCACGTGAACTCAGATTTGATGGTTAGATTGAAGAAATTTAGCTTCACATTCATCGATTTAGCTCACGTGAACTCAGATTGATGGTTAGATTGAAGAAATTTAGCTTCACATTCATCGATTTAGCCCACGTGAACTCAGATTTGATGGTTAGATTGAAGAAATTTAGCTTCACATTCATCGATTTAGCCCACGTGAACTCAGATTTGATGGTTAGATTGAAGAAATTTAGCTTCACATTCATCGATTTAGCCCACGTGAACTCAGATTTGATGGTTAGATTGAAGAAATTTAGCTTCACATTCATCGATTTAGCCCACGTGAACTCAGATTTGATGGTTAGATTGAAGAAATTTAGCTTCACATTCATCGATTTAGCCCACGTGAACTCAGATTTGATGGTTAGATTGAAGAAATTTAGCTTCACATTCATCGATTTAGCCCACGTGAACTCAGATTTGATGGTTAGATTGAAGAAATTTAGCTTCACATTCATCGATTTAGCCCACGTGAACTCAGATTTGATGGTTAGATTGAAGAAATTTAGCTTCACATTCATCGATTTAGCCCACGTGAACTCAGATTTGATGGTTAGATTGAAGAAATTTAGCTTCACATTCATCGATTTAGCCCACGTGAACTCAGATTTGATGGTTAGATTGAAGAAATTTAGCTTCACATTCATCGATTTAGCCCACGTGAACTCAGATTTGATGGTTAGATTGAAGAAATTTAGCTTCACATTCATCGATTTAGCCCACGTGAACTCAGATTTGATGGTTAGATTGAAGAAATTTAGCTTCACATTCATCGATTTAGCCCACGTGAACTCAGATTTGATGGTTAGATTGAAGAAATTTAGCTTCACATTCATCGATTTAGCCCACGTGAACTCAGATTTGATGGTTAGATTGAAGAAATTTAGCTTCACATTCATCGATTTAGCCCACGTGAACTCAGATTTGATGGTTAGATTGAAGAAATTTAGCTTCACATTCATCGATTTAGCCCACGTGAACTCAGATTTGATGGTTAGATTGAAGAAATTTAGCTTCACATTCATCGATTTAGCCCACGTGAACTCAGATTTGATGGTTAGATTGAAGAAATTTAGCTTCACATTCATCGATTTAGCCCACGTGAACTCAGATTTGATGGTTAGATTGAAGAAATTTAGCTTCACATTCATCGATTTAGCCCACGTGAACTCAGATTTGATGGTTAGATTGAAGAAATTTAGCTTCACATTCATCGATTTAGCCCACGTGAACTCAGATTTGATGGTTAGATGAAGAAATTTAGCTTCACATTCATCGATTTAGCCCACGTGAACTCAGTTTTGATGGTTAGATTGAAGAAATTTAGCTTCACATTCATCGATTTAGCCCACGTGAACTCAGATTTGATGGTTAGATTGAAGAAATTTAGCTTCACATTCATCGATTTAGCCACGTGAACTCAGATTTGATGGTTAGATTGAAGAAATTAGCTTCACATTCATCGATTTAGCCCACGTGAACTCAGATTTGATGGTTAGATTGAAGAAATTTAGCTTCACATTCTCGATTTAGCCCACGTGAACTCAGATTTGATGGTTAGATTGAAGAAATTTAGCTTCACATTCATCGATTTAGCCCACGTGAACTCAGATTTGATGGTTAGATTGAAGAAATTTAGCTTCACATTCATCGATTTAGCCCACGTGAACTCAGATTTGATGGTTAGATTGAAGAAATTTAGCTTCACATTCATCGATTTAGCCCACGTGAACTCAGATTTGATGGTTAGATTGAAGAAATTTAGCTTCACATTCATCGATTTAGCCCACGTGAACTCAGATTTGATGGTTAGATTGAAGAAATTTAGCTTCACATTCATCGATTTAGCCCACGTGAACTCAGATTTGATGGTTAGATTGAAGAAATTTAGCTTCACATTCATCGATTTAGCCCACGTGAACTCAGATTTGATGGTTAGATTGAAGAAATTTAGCTTCACATTCATCGATTTAGCCCACGTGAACTCAGATTTGATGGTTAGATTGAAGAAATTTAGCTTCACATTCATCGATTTAGCCCACGTGAACTCAGATTTGATGGTTAGATTGAAGAAATTTAGCTTCACATTCATCGATTTAGCCCACGTGAACTCAGATTTGATGGTTAGATTGAAGAAATTTAGCTTCACATTCATCGATTTAGCCCACGTGAACTCAGATTTGATGGTTAGATTGAAGAAATTTAGCTTCACATTCGTCGATTTAGCCCACGTGAACTCAGATTTGATGGTTAGATTGAAGAAATTTAGCTTCACATTCGTCGATTTAGCCCACGTGAACTCAGATTTGATGGTTAGATTGAAGAAATTTAGCTTCACATTCATCGATTTAGCCCACGTGAACTCAGATTTGATGGTTAGATTGAAGAAATTTAGCTTCACATTCATCGATTTAGCCACGTGAACTCAGATTTGATGGTTAGATTGAAGAAATTTAGTTTCACATTCATCGATTTAGCCCACGTGAACTCAGATTTGATGGTTAGATTGAAGAAATTTAGCTTCACATTCATCGATTTAGCCCACGTGAACTCAGATTTGATGGTTAGATGAAGAAATTTTAGCTTCACATTCATCGATTTAGCCCACGTGAACTCAGATTTGATGGTTAGATTGAAGAAATTTAGCTTCACATTCATCGATTTAGCCCACGTGAACTCAGATTTGATGGTTAGATTGAAGAAATTTAGCTTCACATTCATCGATTTAGCCCACGTGAACTCAGATTTGATGGTTAGATTGAAGAGATTTAGCTTTCACATTCATCGATTTAGCCCACGTGAACTCAGATTTGATGGTAGATTGAAGAAAATTTAGCTTCACATTCATCGATTTAGCCCACGTGAACTCAGATTTGATGGTTAGATTGAAAGAAATTTAGCTTCACATTCATCGATTTAGCCCACGTGAACTCAGATTTGATGGTTAGATTGAAGAAATTTAGCTTCACATTCGTTCGATTTAGCCCACGTGAACTCAGATTTGATGGTTAGATTGAAGAAATTTAGCTTCACATTCATCGATTTAGCCCACGTGAACTCAGATTTGATGGTTAGATTGAAGAAATTTAGCTTCACATTCGTCGATTTAGCCCACGTGAACTCAGATTTGATGGTTAGATTGAAGAATTTAGCTTCACATTCATCGATTTAGCCCACGTGAACTCAGATTTGATGGTTAGATTGAAGAAATTTAGCTTCACATTCATCGATTTAGCCCACTGAACTCAGATTTGATGGTTAGATTGAAGAAAATTTAGCTTCACATTCATCGATTTAGCCCACGTGAACTCAGATTTGATGGTTAGATTGAAGAAATTTAGCTTCACATTCATCGATTTAGCCCACGTGAACTCAGATTTGATGGTTAGATTGAAGAAATTTAGCTTCACATTCATCGATTTAGCCCACGTAAACTCAGATTTGATGGTTAGATTGAAGAAATTTAGCTTCACATTCATCGATTTAGCCCACGTGAACTCAGATTTGATGGTTAGATTGAAGAAATTTAGCTTCACATTCATCGATTTAGCCCACGTGAACTCAGATTTGATGGTTAGATTGAAGAAATTTAGCTTCACATTCATCGATTTAGCCCACGTGAACTCAGATTTGATGGTTAGATTGAAGAAATTTAGCTTCACATTCATCGATTTAGCCCACGTGAACTCAGATTTGATGGTTAGATTGAAGAAATTTAGCTTCACATTCATCGATTTAGCCCACGTGAACTCAGATTTGATGGTTAGATTGAAGAAATTTAGCTTCACATTCATCGATTTAGCCCACGTGAACTCAGATTTGATGGTTAGATTGAAGAAATTTAGCTTCACATTCGTCGATTTAGCCCACGTGAACTCAGATTTGATGGTTAGATTGAAGAAATTTAGCTTCACATTCATCGATTTAGCCCACGTGAACTCAGATTTGATGGTTAGATTGAAGAAATTTAGCTTCACATTCATCGATTTAGCCCACGTGAACTCAGATTTGATGGTTAGATTGAAGAAATTTAGCTTCACATTCATCGATTTAGCCCACGTGAACTCAGATTTGATGGTTAGATTGAAGAAATTTAGCTTCACATTCATCGATTTAGCCCACGTGAACTCAGATTTGATGGTTAGATTGAGGAAATTTAGCTTCACATTCATCGATTTAGCCCACGTGAACTCAGATTTGATGGTTAGATTGAAGAAATTTAGCTTCACATTCGTCGATTTAGCCCACGTGAACTCAGATTTGATGGTTAGATTGAAGAAATTTAGCTTCACATTCATCGATTTAGCCCACGTGAACTCAGATTTGATGGTTAGATTGAAGAAATTTAGCTTCACATTCATCGATTTAGCCCACGTGAACTCAGATTTGATGGTTAGATTGAAGAAATTTAGCTTCACATTCATCGATTTAGCCCACGTGAACTCAGATTTGATGGTTAGATTGAAGAAATTTAGCTTCACATTCATCGATTTAGCCCACGTGAACTCAGATTTGATGGTTAGATTGAAGAAATTTAGCTTCACATTCATCGATTTAGCCCACGTGAACTCAGATTTGATGGTTAGATTGAAGAAATTTAGCTTCACATTCATCGATTTAGCCCACGTGAACTCAGATTTGATGGTTAGATTGAAGAAATTTAGCTTCACATTCATCGATTTAGCCCACGTGAACTCAGATTTGATGGTTAGATTGAAGAAATTTAGCTTCACATTCGATTTAGCCCACGTGAACTCAGATTTGATGGTTAGATTGAAGAAATTTAGCTTCACATTCATCGATTTAGCCCACGTGAACTCAGATTTGATGGTTAGATTGAAGAAATTTAGCTTCACATTCATCGATTTAGCCCACGTGAACTCAGATTTGATGGTTAGATTGAAGAAATTTAGCTTCACATTCGTCGATTTAGCCCACGTGAACTCAGATTTGATGGTTAGATTGAAGAAATTTAGCTTCACATTCATCGATTTAGCCCACGTGAACTCAGATTTGATGGTTAGATTGAAGAAATTTAGCTTCACATTCGTCGATTTAGCCCACGTGAACTCAGATTTGATGGTTAGATTGAAGAAATTTAGCTTCACATTCATCGATTTAGCCCACGTGAACTCAGATTTGATGGTTAGATTGAAGAAATTTAGCTTCACATTCATCGATTTAGCCCACGTGAACTCAGATTTGATGGTTAGATTGAAGAAATTTAGCTTCACATTTCGATTTAGCCCACGTGAACTCAGATTTGATGGTTAGATTGAAGAAATTTAGCTTCACATTCATCGATTTAGCCCACGTGAACTCAGATTTGATGGTTAGATTGAAGAAATTTAGCTTCACATTCATCGATTTAGCCCACGTGAACTCAGATTTGATGGTTAGATTGAAGAAATTTAGCTTCACATTCATCGATTTAGCCCACGTGAACTCAGATTTGATGGTTAGATTGAAGAAATTTAGCTTCACATTCATCGATTTAGCCCACGTGAACTCAGATTTGATGGTTAGATTGAAGAAATTTAGCTTCACATTCATCGATTTAGCCCACGTGAACTCAGATTTGATGGTTAGATTGAAGAAATTTAGCTTCACATTCATCGATTTAGCCCACGTGAACTCAGATTTGATGGTTAGATTGAAGAAATTTAGCTTCACATTCATCGATTTAGCCCACGTGAACTCAGATTTGATGGTTAGATTGAAGAAATTTAGCTTCACATTCCTCGATTTAGCCCACGTGAACTCAGATTGATGGTTAGATTGAAGAAATTTAGCTTCACATTCATCGATTTAGCCCACGTGAACTCAGATTTGATGGTTAGATTGAAGAAATTTAGCTTCACATTCATCGATTTAGCCCACGTGAACTCAGATTTGATGGTTAGATTGAAGAAATTTAGCTTCACATTCATCGATTTAGCCCACGTGAACTCAGATTTGATGGTTAGATTGAAGAAATTTAGCTTCACATTCATCGATTTAGCCCACGTGAACTCAGATTTGATGGTTAGATTGAAGAAATTTAGCTTCACATTCATCGATTTAGCCCACGTGAACTCAGATTTGATGGTTAGATTGAAGAAATTTAGCTTCACATTCGTCGATTTAGCCCACGTGAACTCAGATTTGATGGTTAGATTGAAGAAATTTAGCTTCACATTCATCGATTTAGCCCACGTGAACTCAGATTTGATGGTTAGATTGAAGAAATTTAGCTTCACATTCGATTTAGCCCACGTGAACTCAGATTTGATGGTTAGATTGAAGAAATTTAGCTTCACATTCATCGATTTAGCCCACGTGAACTCAGATTTGATGGTTAGATTGAAGAAATTTAGCTTCACATTCATCGATTTAGCCCACGTGAACTCAGATTTGATGGTTAGATTGAAGAAATTTAGCTTCACATTCATCGATTTAGCCCACGTGAACTCAGATTTGATGGTTAGATTGAAGAAATTTAGCTTCACATTCATCGATTTAGCCCACGTGAACTCAGATTTGATGGTTAGATTGAAGAAATTTAGCTTCACATTCATCGATTTAGCCCACGTGAACTCAGATTTGATGGTTAGATTGAAGAAATTTAGCTTCACATTCATCGATTTAGCCCACGTGAACTCAGATTTGATGGTTAGATTGAAGAAATTTAGCTTCACATTCATCGATTTAGCCCACGTGAACTCAGATTTGATGGTTAGATTGAAGAAATTTAGCTTCACATTCATCGATTTAGCCCACGTGAACTCAGATTTGATGGTTAGATTGAAGAAATTTAGCTTCACATTCATCGATTTAGCCCACGTGAACTCAGATTTGATGGTTAGATTGAAGAAATTTAGCTTCACATTCATCGATTTAGCCCACGTGAACTCAGATTTGATGGTTAGATTGAAGAAATTTAGCTTCACATTCGTCGATTTAGCCCACGTGAACTCAGATTTGATGGTTAGATTGAAGAAATTTAGCTTCACATTCATCGATTTAGCCCACGTGAACTCAGATTTGATGGTTAGATTGAAGAAATTTAGCTTCACATTCGTCGATTTAGCCCACGTGAACTCAGATTTGATGGTTAGATTGAAGAAATTTAGCTTCACATTCGATTTAGCCCACGTGAACTCAGATTTGATGGTTAGATTGAAGAAATTTAGCTTCACATTCATCGATTTAGCCCACGTGAACTCAGATTTGATGGTTAGATTGAAGAAATTTAGCTTCACATTCATCGATTTAGCCCACGTGAACTCAGATTTGATGGTTAGATTGAAGAAATTTAGCTTCACATTCATCGATTTAGCCCACGTGAACTCAGATTTTTTGGTTAGATTGAAGAAATTTAGCTTCACATTCATCGATTTAGCCCACGTGAACTCAGATTTGATGGTTAGATTGAAGAAATTTAGCTTCACATTCATCGATTTAGCCCACGTGAACTCAGATTTGATGGTTAGATTGAAGAAATTTAGCTTCACATTCATCGATTTAGCCCACGTGAACTCAGATTTGATGGTTAGATTGAAGAATTTAGCTTCACATTCATCGATTTAGCCCACGTGAACTCAGATTTGATGGTTAGATTGAAGAAATTTAGCTTCACATTCATCGATTTAGCCCACGTGCACTCAGATTTGATGGCTAGATTGAAGAAATTTAGCTTCACATTCGATCGATTTAGCCCACGTGAACTCAGATTGATGGTTAGATTGAAGAAATTTAGCTTCACATTCATCGATTTAGCCCACGTGAACTCAGATTTGATGGTTAGATTGAAGAAATTTAGCTTCACATTCGTCGATTTAGCCCACGTGAACTCAGATTTGATGGTTAGATTGAAGAAATTTAGCTTCACATTCATCGATTTAGCCCACGTGAACTCAGATTTGATGGTTAGATTGAAGAAATTTAGCTTCACATTCATCGATTTAGCCCACGTGAACTCAGATTTGATGGTTAGATTGAAGAAATTTAGCTTCACATTCATCGATTTAGCCCACGTGAACTCAGATTTGATGGTTAGATTGAAGAAATTTAGCTTCACATTCATCGATTTAGCCCACGTGAACTCAGATTTGATGGTTAGATTGAAGAAATTTAGCTTCACATTCATCGATTTAGCCCACGTGAACTCAGATTTGATGGTTAGATTGAAGAAATTTAGCTTCACATTCATCGATTTAGCCACGTGAACTCAGATTTGATGGTTAGATTGAAGAAATTTAGCTTCACATTCATCGATTTAGCCCACGTGAACTCAGATTTGATGGTTAGATTGAAGAAATTTAGCTTCACATTCATCGATTTAGCCCACGTGAACTCAGATTTGATGGTTAGATTGAAGAAATTTAGCTTCACATTCATCGATTTAGCCCACGTGAACTCAGATTTGATGGTTAGATTGAAGAAATTAGCTTCACATTCATCGATTTAGCCCACGTGAACTCAGATTTGATGGTTAGATTGAAGAAATTTAGCTTCACATTCATCGATTTAGCCCACGTGAACTCAGATTTGATGGTTAGATTGAAGAAATTTAGCTTCACATTCGTCGATTTAGCCCACGTGAACTCAGATTTGATGGTTAGATTGAAGAAATTTAGCTTCACATTCATCGATTTAGCCCACGTGAACTCAGATTTGATGGTTAGATTGAAGAAATTTAGCTTCACATTCATCGATTTAGCCCACGTGAACTCAGATTTGATGGTTAGATTGAAGAAATTTAGCTTCACATTCATCGATTTAGCCCACGTGAACTCAGATTTGATGGTTAGATTGAAGAAATTTAGCTTCACATTCATCGATTTAGCCCACGTGAACTCAGATTTGATGGTTAGATTGAAGAAATTTAGCTTCACATTCGTCGATTTAGCCCACGTGAACTCAGATTTGATGGTTAGATTGAAGAAATTATCTTCGCATTCATCGATTTAGCCCACGTGAACTCAGATTTGATGGTTAGATTGAAGAAATTTAGCTTCACATTCATCGATTTAGCCCACGTGAACTCAGATTTGATGGTTAGATTGAAGAAATTTAGCTTCACATTTATCGATTTAGCCCACGTGAACTCAGATTTGATGGTTAGATTGAAGAAATTTAGCTTCACATTCATCGATTTAGCCCACGTGAACTCAGATTTGATGGTTAGATTGAAGAAATTTAGCTTCACATTCATCGATTTAGCCCACGTGAACTCAGATTTGATGGTTAGATTGAAGAAATTTAGCTTCACATTCATCGATTTAGCCCACGTGAACTCAGATTTGATGGTTAGATTGAAGAAATTTAGCTTCACATTCGTCGATTTAGCCCACGTGAACTCAGATTTGATGGTTAGATTGAAGAAATTTAGCTTCACATTCATCGATTTAGCCCACGTGAACTCAGATTTGATGGTTAGATTGAAGAAATTTAGCTTCACATTCATCGATTTAGCCCACGTGAACTCAGATTTGATGGTTAGATTGAAGAAATTTAGCTTCACATTCGATTTAGCCCACGTGAACTCAGATTTGATGGTTAGATTGAAGAAATTTAGCTTCACATTCATCGATTTAGCCCACGTGAACTCAGATTTGATGGTTAGATTGAAGAAATTTAGCTTCACATTCATCGATTTAGCCCACGTGAACTCAGATTTGATGGTTAGATTGAAGAAATTTAGCTTCACATTCATCGATTTAGCCCACGTGAACTCAGATTTGATGGTTAGATTGAAGAAATTTAGCTTCACATTCATCGATTTAGCCCACGTGAACTCAGATTTGATGGTTAGATTGAAGAAATTTAGCTTCACATTCATCGATTTAGCCCACGTGAACTCAGATTTGATGGTTAGATTGAAGAAATTTAGCTTCACATCGTCGATTTAGCCCACGTGAACTCAGATTTGATGGTTAGATTGAAGAAATTTAGCTTCACATTCATCGATTTAGCCCACGTGAACTCAGATTTGATGGTTAGATTGAAGAAATTTAGCTTCACATTCATCGATTTAGCCCACGTGAACTCAGATTTGATGGTTAGATTGAAGAAATTTAGCTTCACATTCATCGATTTAGCCCACGTGAACTCAGATTTGATGGTTAGATTGAAGAAATTTAGCTTCACATTCATCGATTTAGCCCACGTGAACTCAGATTTGATGGTTAGATTGAAGAAATTTAGCTTCACATTCGTCGATTTAGCCCACGTGAACTCAGATTTGATGGTTAGATTGAAGAAATTTAGCTTCACTTCATCGATTTAGCCCACGTGAACTCAGATTTGATGGTTAGATTGAAGAAATTTAGCTTCACATTCATCGATTTAGCCCACGTGAACTCAGATTTGATGGTTAGATTGAAGAAATTTAGCTTCACATTCATCGATTTAGCCCACGTGAACTCAGATTTGATGGTTAGATTGAAGAAATTTAGCTTCACATTCGTCGATTTAGCCCACGTGAACTCAGATTTGATGGTTAGATGAAGAAATTTAGCTTCACATTCATCGATTTAGCCCACGTGAACTCAGATTTGATGGTTAGATTGAAGAAATTTAGCTTCACATTCATCGATTTAGCCCACGTGAACTCAGATTTGATGGTTAGATTGAAGAAATTTAGCTTCACATTCATCGATTTAGCCCACGTGAACTCAGATTTGATGGTTAGATTGAAGAAATTTAGCTTCACATTCATCGATTTAGCCCACGTGAACTCAGATTTGATGGTTAGATTGAAGAAATTTAGCTTCACATTCATCGATTTAGTCCACGTGAACTTAGATTTGATGGTTAGATTGAAGAAATTTAGCTTCAAATTCATCGATTTAGCTCACGTGAACTCAGATTTGATGGTTAGATTGAAGAAATTTAGCTTCACATTCATCGATTTAGCCCACGTGAACTCAGATTTGATGGTTAGATTGAAGAAATTTAGCTTCACATTCATCGATTTAGCCACGTGAACTCAGATTTGATGGTTAGATTGAAGAAATTTAGCTTCACATTCATCGATTTAGCCCACGTGAACTCAGATTTGATGGTTAGATTGAAGAAATTTAGCTTCACATTCATCGATTTAGCCCACGTGAACTCAGATTTGATGGTTAGATTGAAGAAATTAGCTTCACATTCATCGATTTAGCCCACGTGAACTCAGATTTGATGGTTAGATTGAAGAAATTTAGCTTCACATTCATCGATTTAGCCCACGTGAACTCAGATTGATGGTTAGATTGAAGAAATTTAGCTTCACATTCATCGATTTAGCCCACGTGAACTCAGATTTGATGGTTAGATTGAAGAAATTTAGCTTCACATTCGTCGATTTAGCCCACGTGAACTCAGATTTGATGGTTAGATTGAAGAAATTTAGCTTCACATTCGTCGATTTAGCCCACGTGAACTCAGATTTGATGGTTAGATTGAAGAAATTTAGCTTCACATTCATCGATTTAGCCCACGTGAACTCAGATTTGATGGTTAGATTGAAGAAATTTAGCTTCACATTCATCGATTTAGCCCACGTGAACTCAGATTTGATGGTTAGATTGAAGAAATTTAGCTTCACATTCGTCGATTTAGCCCACGTGAACTCAGATTTGATGGTTAGATTGAAGAAATTTAGCTTCACATTCGTCGATTTAGCCCACGTGAACTCAGATTTGATGGTTAGATTGAAGAATTTAGCTTCACATTCATCGATTTAGCCCACGTGAACTCAGATTGATGGTTAGATTGAAGAAATTTAGCTTCACATTCATCGATTTAGCCACGTGAACTCAGATTTGATGGTTAGATTGAAGAAATTTAGCTTCACATTCATCGATTTAGCCCACGTGAACTCAGATTTGATGGTTAGATTGAAGAAATTTAGCTTCACATTCATCGATTTAGCCCACGTGAACTCAGATTTGATGGTAGATTGAAGAAATTTAGCTTCACATTCACGATTTAGCCCACGTGAACTCAGATTTGATGGTTAGATTGAAGAAATTAGCTTCGCATTCGTCGATTTAGCCCACGTGAACTCAGATTTGATGGTTAGATTGAAGAAATTTAGCTTCATTCATCGATTTAGCCCACGTGAACTCAGATTTGATGGTTAGATTGAAGAAATTTAGCTTCACATTCATCGATTTAGCCACGTGAACTCAGATTTGATGGTTAGATTGAAGAAATTTAGCTTCACATTCGTCGATTTAGCCCACGTGAACTCAGATTTGATGGTTAGATTAAAGAAATTTAGCTTCACATTCATCGATTTAGCCCACGTGAACTCAGATTTGATGGTTAGATGAAGAAATTTAGCTTAACATTCATCGATTTAGCCCACGTGAACTCAGATTTGATGGTTAGATGAAGAAATTTAGCTTCACATTCGTCGATTTAGCCCACGTGAACTCAGATTGATGGTTAGATTGAAGAAATTAGCTTCATTCATCGATTTAGCCCACGTGAACTCAGATTTGATGGTTAGATTGAAGAAATTTAGCTTCAATTCGATTTAGCCCACGTGAACTCAGATTTGATGGTTAGATTGAAGACATTTAGCTTCACATTCATCGATTTAGCCCACGTGAACTCAGATTTGATGGTTAGATTGAAGAAATTTAGCTTCACATTCATCGATTTAGCCCACGTGAACTCAGATTTGATGGTTAGATTGAAGAAATTAGCTTCGCATTCATCGATTTAGCCCACGTGAACTCAGATTTGATGGTTAGATTGAAGAAATTTAGCTTCACATCATCGATTTAGCCCACGTGAACTCAGATTTGATGGTTAGATTGAAGAAATAGCTTCACATCATCGATTTAGCCCACGTGAACTCAGATTTGATGGTTAGATTGAAGAAATTTAGCTTCACATTCATCGATTTAGCCCACGTGAACTCAGATTTGATGGTTAGATGAAGAAATTAGCTTCACATTCATCGATTTAGCCCACGTGAACTCAGATTTGATGGTTAGATTGAAGAAATTTAGCTTCATTCATCGATTAGCCCACGTGAACTCAGATTTGATGGTTAGATTGAAGAAATTAGCTTCACATTCATCGATTTAGCACGTGAACTCAGATTTGATGGATTGAAGAAATTTAGCTTCACATTTCGATTTAGCCCACGTGAACTCAGATTTGATGGTTAGATTGAAGAAATTAGCTTCAATTCATCGATTTAGCCCACGTGAACTCAGATTGATGGTTGTTAGATTGAAGAAATTTAGCTTCACATTCATCGATTTAGCCCACGTGAACTCAGATTTGATGGTTAGATTGAAGAAATTTAGCTTCAATTCGTCGATTTAGCCCACGTGAACTCAGATTTGATGGTTAGATTGAAGAAATTAGCTTCACATTCATCGATTTAGCCCACGTGAACTCAGATTTGATGGTTAGATTGAAGAAATTTAGCTTCACATTCGTCGATTTAGCCCACGTGAACTCAGATTTGATGGTTAGATTGAAGAAATTTAGCTTCACATTCGTCGATTTAGCCACGTGAACTCAGATTTGATGGTTAGATTGAAGAAATTTAGCTTCACATTCCGATTAGCCCACGTGAACTCAGATTTGATGGTTAGATTGAAGAAATTTAGCTTCACATTCGTCGATTTAGCCACGTGAACTCAGATTTGATGGTTAGATTGAAGAAATTTAGCTTCACATTCATCGATTTAGCCCACGTGAACTCAGATTTGATGGTTAGATTGAAGAAATTTAGCTTCACATTCATCGAGAGCCCACGTGAACTCAGATTTGATGGTTAGATTGAAGAAATTTAGCTTCACATTCATCGATTTAGCCCACGTGAACTCAGATTGATGGTTAGATTGAAGAAATTTAGCTTCACATTCATCGATTTAGCCCCGTGAACTCAGATTGATGGTTAGATTGAAGAATTAGTTCCATCATCGATTTAGCCACGTGAACTCAGATTTGATGGTTAGATTGAAGAAATTTAGCTTCACATTCATCGATTAGCCACGTGAACTCAGATTTGATGGTTAGATTGAAGAAATTTAGATTCACATTCTCGATTTAGCCCACGTGAACTCAGATTGATGGTTAGATTGAAGAATTTAGCTTCACATTCATCGATTTAGCCCACGTGAACTCAGATTTGATGGTTAGATTGAAGAAATTTAGCTTCACATTCGATTTAGCCCACGTGAACTC
>MRSW03000621.1:0-32359 GCA_001923025.3 Taenia multiceps
GTGAACTCAGATTGATGGTTAGAGTAGAAATTTAGCTTCACATTCATCGATTTAGCCCACTGAACTCAGATTTGATGGTTAATTGAAGAAATTTAGCTTCATTCGTCGATTTAGCCCACGTGAACTCAGATTTGATGGTTAGATTGAAGAAATTTAGCTTCATTCATCGATTTAGCCCACGTGAACTCAGATTTGATGGTTAGATTGAAGAAATTTAGCTTCACTTCGTCGATTTAGCCCACGTGAACTCAGATTTGATGGTTAGATGAAGAAATTTAGCTTCACTTCGTCGATTTAGCCCACGTGAACTCAGATTTGATGGTTAGATTGAAGAATTTAGCTTCACATTCATCGATTTAGCCCACGTGAACTCAGATTTGATGGTAGATTGAAGAAATTTAGCTTCACATTCATCGATTTAGCCCACGTGAACTCAGATTTGATGGTTAGATTGAAGAAATTTAGCTTCACATTCATCGATTTAGCCCACGTGAACTCAGATTTGATGGTTAGATTGAAGAAATTTAGCTTCACATTCGTCGATTTAGCCCACGTGAACTCAGATTTGATGGTTAGATTGAAGAAATTTAGCTTCATTCGTCGATTTAGCCCACGTGAACTCAGATTTGATGGTTAGATTGAAGAAATTTAGCTTCAACTTCGTCGATTTAGCCCACGTGAACTCAGATTTGATGGTTAGATTGAAGAAATTTAGCTTCACATTCGTCGATTTAGCCCACGTGAACTCAGATTTGATGGTTAGATTGAAGAAATTTAGCTTCACATTCATCGATTTAGCCCACGTGAACTCGGATTTGATGGTTAGATTGAAGAAATTTAGCTTCAACTTCGTCGATTTAGCCCACGTGAACTCAGATTTGATGGTTAGATTGAAGAAATTTAGCTTCACATTCGTCGATTTAGCCCACGTGAACTCAGATTTGATGGTTAGATTGAAGAAATTTAGCTTCACATTCGTCGATTTAGCCCACGTGAACTCAGATTTGATGGTTAGATTGAAGAAATTAGCTTCACATTCATCGATTTAGCCCACGTGAACTCAGATTTGATGGTTAGATTGAAGAAATTTAGCTTCACATTCATCGATTTAGCCCACGTGAACTCAGATTTGATGGTTAGATTGAAGAAATTTAGCTTCACTTCGTCGATTTAGCCCACGTGAACTCAGATTTGATGGTTAGATTGAAGAATTTAGCTTCACATTCGTCGATTTAGCCACGTGAACTCAGATTTGATGGTTAGATTGAAGAATTTAGCTTCACATTCATCGATTTAGCCCACGTGAACTCAGATTTGATGGTTAGATTGAAGAAATTTAGCTTCACATTCATCGATTTAGCCCACGTGAACTCAGATTTGATGGTTAGATTGAAGAATTTAGCTTCACATTCATCGATTTAGCCCACGTGAACTCAGATTTGATGGTTAGATTGAAGAAATTTAGCTTCACATTCATCGATTTAGCCACGTGAACTCAGATTTGATGATAGATTGAAGAAATTTAGCTTCACATTCATCGATTTAGCCCACGTGAACTCAGATTTGATGGTTAGATTGAAGAAATTTAGCTTCACATTCGTCGATTTAGCCCACGTGAACTCAGATTTGATGGTTAGATTGAAGAAATTTAGCTTCACATTCATCGATTTAGCCCACGTGAACTCAGATTTGATGGTTAGATTGAAGAAATTTAGCTTCATTCTCGATTTAGCCCACGTGAACTCAGATTTGATGGTTAGATTGAAGAAATTTAGCTTCACATTCGTCGATTTAGCCCACGTGAACTCAGATTTGATGGTTAGATTGAAGAAATTTAGCTTCACATTCTCGATTTAGCCCACGTGAACTCAGATTTGATGGTTAGATTGAAGAAATTTAGCTTCACATTCGTCGATTTAGCCCACGTGAACTCAGATTTGATGGTTAGATTGAAGAAATTTAGCTTCACATTCGTCGATTTAGCCCACGTGAACTCAGATTTGATGGTTAGATTGAAGAAATTTAGCTTCACATTCGTCGATTTAGCCCACGTGAACTCAGATTTGATGGTTAGATTGAAGAAATTTAGCTTCAACTTCGTCGATTTAGCCCACGTGAACTCAGATTTGATGGTTAGATTGAAGAAATTTAGCTTCACATTCGTCGATTTAGCCCACGTGAACTCAGATTTGATGGTTAGATTGAAGAAATTTAGCTTCACATTCGTCGATTTAGCCCACGTGAACTCAGATTTGATGGTTAGATTGAGAAATTTAGCTTCACATTCATCGATTTAGCCCACGTGAACTCAGATTTGATGGTTAGATTGAAGAAGAGCTTAGCTTCATTCGTCGATTAGCCCACGTGAACTCAGATTTGATGGTTAGATTGAAGAAATTTAGCTTCACATTCATCGATTTAGCCCACGTGAACTCAGATTTGATGGTTAGATTGAAGAAATTTAGCTTCACTTCGTCGATTTAGCCCACGTGAACTCAGATTTGATGGTTAGATTGAAGAAATTTAGCTTCACATTCGTCGATTTAGCCCACGTGAACTCAGATTTGATGGTTAGATTGAAGAAATTTAGCTTCACATTCATCGATTTAGCCCACGTGAACTCAGATTTGATGGTTAGATTGAGATTGAAGAAATTTAGCTTCACATTCGTCGATTTAGCCCACGTGAACTCAGATTTGATGGTTAGATTGAAGAATTTGCTTCACATTCGTCGATTTAGCCCACGTGAACTCAGATTTGATGGTTAGATTGAAGAAATTTAGCTTCACATTCGTCGATTTAGCCCACGTGAACTCAGATTTGATGGTTAGATTGAAGAAATTTAGCTTCACATTCGATTTAGCCCACGTGAACTCAGATTTGATGGTTAGATTGAAGAAATTTAGCTTCACATTCTCGATTTACCACGTGAACTAGATTGATGGTTAGATTGAAGAGATTTAGCCCACGTGAACTCAGATTTGATGGTTAGATTGAAGAAATTTAGCTTCACATTCATCGATTTAGCCCACGTGAACTCAGATTTGATGGTTAGATTGAAGAAATTTAGCTTCACATTCATCGATTTAGCCACGTGAACTCAGATTTGATGGTTAGATTGAAGAAATTTAGCTTCACATTCATCGATTTAGCCCACGTGAACTCAGATTTGATGGTTAGATTGAAGAAATTTAGCTTCACATTCATCGATTTAGCCCACGTGAACTCAGATTTGATGGTTAGATTGAAGAAATTTAGCTTCACATTCATCGATTTAGCCCACGTGAACTCAGATTTGATGGTTAGATTGAAGAAATTTAGCTTCACATTCGTCGATTTAGCCCACGTGAACTCAGATTTGATGGTTAGATTGAAGAAATTTAGCTTCACTTCATCGATTTAGCCCACGTGAACTCAGATTGATGGTTAGATTGAAGAAATTTAGCTTCACATTCATCGATTTAGCCCACGTGAACTCAGATTTGATGGTTAGATTGAAGAAATTTAGCTTCACATTCGTCGATTTAGCCCACGTGAACTCAGATTTGATGGTTAGATTGAAGAAATTTAGCTTCACATTCATCGATTTAGCCCACGTGAACTCAGATTTGATGGTTAGATTGAAGAATTTAGCTTCACATTCATCGATTTAGCCCACGTGAACTCAGATTTGATGGTTAGATTGAAGAAATTTAGCTTCACATTCATCGATTTAGCCCACGTGAACTCAGATTTGATGGTTAGATTGAAGAAATTTAGCTTCACATTCATCGATTTAGCCCACGTGAACTCAGATTTGATGGTTAGATTGAAGAAATTTAGCTTCACATTCGTCGATTTAGCCCACGTGAACTCAGATTTGATGGTTAGATAGAAGAAATTTAGCTTCACATTCGTCGATTTAGCCCACGTGAACTCAGATTTGATGGTTAGATTGAAGAAATTTAGCTTCACATTCGTCGATTTAGCCCACGTGAACTCAGATTTGATGGTTAGATTGAAGAAATTTAGCTTCACATTCATCGATTTAGCCCACGTGAACTCAGATTTGATGGTTAGATTGAAGAAATTTAGCTTCACATTCGTCGATTTAGCCCACGTGAACTCAGATTTGATGGTTAGATTGAAGAAATTTAGCTTCACATTCGTCGATTTAGCCCACGTGAACTCAGATTTGATGGTTAGATTGAAGAAATTTAGCTTCACATTCATCGATTTAGCCCACGTGAACTCAGATTTGATGGTTAGATTGAAGAAATTTAGCTTCACATTCGTCGATTTAGCCCACGTGAACTCAGATTTGATGGTTAGATTGAAGAAATTTAGCTTCACATTTGTCGATTTAGCCCACGTGAACTCAGATTTGATGGTTAGATTGAAGAAATTTAGCTTCACATTCATCGATTTAGCCCACGTGAACTCAGATTTGATGGTTAGATTGAAGAAATTTAGCTTCACATTCGTCGATTTAGCCCACGTGAACTCAGATTTGATGGTTAGATTGAAGAAATTTAGCTTCACATTCATCGATTAGCCCACGTGAACTCAGATTTGATGGTTAGATTGAAGAAATTTAGCTTCACATTCGTCGATTTAGCCCACGTGAACTCAGATTTGATGGTTAGATTGAAGAAATTTAGCTTCACATTCATCGATTTAGCCCACGTGAACTCAGATTTGATGGTTAGATTGAAGAAATTTAGCTTCACATTCATCGATTTAGCCCACGTGAACTCAGATTTGATGGTTAGATTGAAGAAATTTAGCTTCACATTCATCGATTTAGCCCACGTGAACTCAGATTTGATGGTTAGATTGAAGAAATTTAGCTTCACATTCGTCGATTTAGCCCACGTGAACTCAGATTTGATGGTTAGATTGAAGAAATTTAGCTTCACATTCATCGATTTAGCCCACGTGAACTCAGATTTGATGGTTAGATTGAAGAAATTTAGCTTCACATTCGTCGATTTAGCCCACGTGAACTCAGATTTGATGGTTAGATTGAAGAAATTTAGCTTCACATTCGTCGATTTAGCCCACGTGAACTCAGATTTGATGGTTAGATTGAAGAAATTTAGCTTCACATTCATCGATTTAGCCCACGTGAACTCAGATTTGATGGTTAGATTGAAGAAATTTAGCTTCACATTCGTCGATTTAGCCCACGTGAACTCAGATTTGATGGTTAGATTGAAGAAATTTAGCTTCACATTCGTCGATTTAGCCCACGTGAACTCAGATTTGATGGTTAGATTGAAGAAATTTAGCTTCACATTCATCGATTTAGCCCACGTGAACTCAGATTTGATGGTTAGATTGAAGAAATTTAGCTTCACATTCGTCGATTTAGCCCACGTGAACTCAGATTTGATGGTTAGATTGAAGAAATTTAGCTTCACATTCATCGATTTAGCCCACGTGAACTCAGATTTGATGGTTAGATTGAAGAAATTTAGCTTCACATTCGTCGATTTAGCCCACGTGAACTCAGATTTGATGGTTAGATTGAAGAAATTTAGCTTCACATTCATCGATTTAGCCCACGTGAACTCAGATTTGATGGTTAGATTGAAGAAATTTGCTTCACATTCGTCGATTTAACCCACGTGAACTCAGATTTGATGGTTAGATTGAAGAGATTTAGCTCACGTGAACTCAGATTTGATGTTCAGATTGAAGAAATTTAGCTTCGCATTCATCGATTTAGCCCACGTGAACTCAGATTCGATGGGTAGATTGAAGAAATTTAGCTTCACATTCATCGATTTAGCCCACGTGAACTCAGATTCGATGGGTAGATTAAAGAAATTTAGCTTCACATTCATCGATTTAGCCCACGTGAACTCAGATTTGATGGTTAGATTGAAGAAATTTAGCTTCACTTTCGTCGATTTAGCCCACGTGAACTCAGATTTGATGGTTAGATTGAAGAAATTTAGCTTCACATTCGTCGATTTAGCCCACGTGAACTCAGATTTGATGGTTAGATTGAAGAAATTTAGCTTCACATTCGTCGATTTAGCCCACGTGAACTCAGATTTGATGGTTAGATTGAAGAAATTTAGCTTCACATTCGTCGATTTAGCCCACGTGAACTCAGATTTGATGGTTAGTTGAAGAATTTAGCTTCACATTCATCGATTTAGCCCACGTGAACTCAGATTTGATGGTTAGATTGAAGAAATTTAGCTTCACATTCATCGATTTAGCCCACGTGAACTCAGATTTGATGGTTAGATTGAAGAAATTTAGCTTCACATTCATCGATTTAGCCCACGTGAACTCAGATTTGATGGTTAGATTGAAGAAATTTAGCTTCACATTCTCGATTTAGCCCACGTGAACTCAGATTTGATGGTTAGATTGAAGAAATTTAGCTTCACATTCGTCGATTTAGCCCACGTGAACTCAGATTTGATGGTTAGATTGTGAAGAAATTTAGCTTCACATTCGTCGATTTAGCCCACGTGAACTCAGATTTGATGGTTAGATTGAAGAAATTTAGCTTCACATTCGTCGATTTAGCCCACGTGAACTCAGATTTGATGGTTAGATTGAAGAATTTAGCTTCACATTCATCGATTTAGCCCACGTGAACTCAGATTTGATGGTTAGATTGAAGAATTTAGCTTCACATTCGTCGATTTAGCCCACGTGAACTCAGATTTGATGGTTAGATTGAAGAAATTTAGCTTCACATTCGTCGATTTAGCCCACGTGAACTCAGATTTGATGGTTAGATTGAAGAAATTTAGCTTCACATTCATCGATTTAGCCCACGTGAACTCAGATTTGATGGTTAGATTGAAGAAATTTAGCTTCACATTCGTCGATTTAGCCACGTGAACTCAGATTTGATGGTTAGATTGAAGAAATTTAGCTTCACATTCGTCGATTTAGCCCACGTGAACTCAGATTTGATGGTTAGATTGAAGAAATTTAGCTTCACATTCATCGATTTAGCCCACGTGAACTCAGATTTGATGGTTAGATTGAAGAAATTTAGCTTCACATTCGTCGATTTAGCCCACGTGAACTCAGATTTGATGGTTAGATTGAAGAGATTTAGCTTCACATTCGTCGATTTAGCCCACGTGAACTCAGATTTGATGGTTAGATTGAAGAGATTTAGCTTCACATTCATCGATTTAGCCCACGTGAACTCAGATTTGATGGTTAGATTGAAGAAATTTAGCTTCACATTCGTCGATTTAGCCCACGTGAACTCAGATTTGATGGTTAGATTGAAGAAATTTAGCTTCACATTCATCGATTTAGCCCACGTGAACTCAGATTTGATGGTTAGATTGAAGAAATTTAGCTTCACATCGATTTAGCCCACGTGAACTCAGATTTGATGGTTAGATTGAAGAAATTTAGCTTCACATTCGTCGATTTAGCCCACGTGAACTCAGATTTGATGTTAGATTGAAGAATTTAGCTTCACATTCGTCGATTTAGCCCACGTGAACTCAGATTTGATGGTTAGATTGAAGAAATTTAGCTTCACATTCGTCGATTTAGCCCACGTGAACTCAGATTTGATGGTTAGATTGAAGAAATTTAGCTTCACATTCATCGATTTAGCCCACGTGAACTCAGATTTGATGGTTAGATTGAAGAAATTTAGCTTCACATTCATCGATTTAGCCCACGTGAACTCAGATTTGATGGTTAGATTGAAGAAATTTAGCTTCACATTCGTCGATTTAGCCCACGTGAACTCAGATTTGATGGTTAGATTGAAGAAATTTAGCTTCACATTCGTCGATTTAGCCCGTGAACTCAGATTTGATGGTTAGATTGAAGAAATTTAGCTTCACATTCGTCGATTTAGCCCACGTGAACTCAGATTTGATGGTTAGATTGAAGAAATTTAGCTTCACATCGATTTAGCCCACGTGAACTCAGATTTGATGGTTAGATTGAAGAAATTTAGCTTCACTTTCGTCGATTTAGCCCACGTGAACTCAGATTTGATGGTTAGATTGAAGAAATTTAGCTTCACATTCATCGATTTAGCCCACGTGAACTCAGATTTGATGGTTAGATTGAAGAAATTTAGCTTCACATTCATCGATTTAGCCCACGTGAACTCAGATTTGATGGTTAGATTGAAGAGAATTTAGCTTCACATTCGTCGATTTAGCCCACGTGAACTCAGATTTGATGGTTAGATTGAAGAAATTTAGCTTCGCATTCATCGATTTAGCCCACGTGAACTCAGATTGATGGTTAGATTGAAGAAATTTAGCTTCACATTCATCGATTTAGCCCACGTGAACTCAGATTTGATGGTTAGATGAAGAATTTAGCTTCACATTCATCGATTTAGCCCACGTGAACTCAGATTTGATGGTTAGATTGAAGAAATTTAGCTTCACATTCGTCGATTTAGCCCACGTGAACTCAGATTTGATGGTTAGATTGAAGAAATTTAGCTTCACTTCATCGATTTAGCCCACGTGAACTCAGATTTGATGGTTAGATTGAAGAAATTTAGCTTCACATTCATCGATTTAGCCCACGTGAACTCAGATTTGATGGTTAGATTGAAGAAATTTAGCTTCACATTCGTCGATTTAGCCCACGTGAACTCAGATTTGATGGTTAGATTGAAGAATTTAGCTTCACATTCGTCGATTTAGCCCACGTGAACTCAGATTTGATGGTTAGATTGAAGAAATTTAGCTTCACATTCGTCGATTTAGCCCACGTGAACTCAGATTTGATGGTTAGATTGAAGAAATTTAGCTTCACATTCGTCGATTTAGCCCACGTGAACTCAGATTTGATGGTTAGATTGAAGAAATTTAGCTTCACATTCGTCGATTTAGCCCACGTGAACTCAGATTTGATGGTTAGATTGAAGAAATTTAGCTTCACATTCGTCGATTTAGCCCACGTGAACTCAGATTTGATGGTTAGATTGAAGAAATTTAGCTTCACATTCATCGATTTAGCCCACGTGAACTCAGATTTGATGGTTAGATTGAAGAAATTTAGCTTCGCATTCATCGATTTAGCCCACGTGAACTCAGATTTGATGGTTAGATTGAAGAATTTAGCTTCACATTCATCGATTTAGCCCACGTGAACTCAGATTTGATGGTTAGATTGAAGAAATTTAGCTTCATTCATCGATTTAGCCCACGTGAACTCAGATTTGATGGTTAGATTGAAGAAATTTAGCTTCACATTCATCGATTTAGCCCACGTGAACTCAGATTTGATGGTTAGATTGAAGAAATTTAGCTTCACATTCATCGATTTAGCCCACGTGAACTCAGATTTGATGGTTAATTGAAGAATTTAGCTTCACTTCGTCGATTTAGCCCACGTGAACTCAGATTTGATGGTTAGATTGAAGAATTTAGCTTCACTTCGTCGATTTAGCCCACGTGAACTCAGATTTGATGGTTAGATTGAAGAAATTTAGCTTCACATTCGTCGATTTAGCCCACGTGAACTCAGATTTGATGGTTAGATTGAAGAAATTTAGCTTCACATTCGTCGATTTAGCCCACGTGAACTCAGATTTGATGGTTAGATTGAAGAAATTTAGCTTCACATTCGTCGATTTAGCCCACGTGAACTCAGATTTGATGGTTAGATTGAAGAAATTTAGCTTCACATTCTCGATTTAGCCACGTGAACTCAGATTTGATGGTTAGATTGAAGAAATTTAGCTTCACATTCGTCGATTTAGCCCACGTGAACTCAGATTTGATGGTTAGATTTAGCTTCACAGATCGATTTAGCCCACGTGAACTCAGATTTGATGGTTAGATTGAAGAAATTTAGCTTCACATTCATCGATTTAGCCCACGTGAACTCAGATTTGATGGTTAGATTGAAGAAATTTAGCTTCACATTCATCGATTTAGCCCACGTGAACTCAGATTTGATGGTTAGATTGAAGAAATTTAGCTTCACATTCATCGATTTAGCCCACGTGAACTCAGATTTGATGGTTAGATTGAAGAAATTTAGCTTCACATTCATCGATTTAGCCCACGTGAACTCAGATTTGATGGTTAGATTGAAGAAATTTAGCTTCACATTCGTCGATTTAGCCCACGTGAACTCAGATTTGATGGTTAGATTGAAGAAATTTTAGCTTCACATTCGTCGATTTAGCCCACGTGAACTCAGATTGATGGTTAGATTGAAGAAATTTAGCTTCACATTCGTCGATTTAGCCCACGTGAACTCAGATTTGATGGTTAGATTGAAGAAATTTAGCTTCACATTCATCGATTTAGCCCACGTGAACTCAGATTTGATGGTTAGATTGAAGAAATTT
Source organism: Taenia multiceps (assembly GCA_001923025.3). Classification (NCBI taxonomy): domain Eukaryota; kingdom Metazoa; phylum Platyhelminthes; class Cestoda; order Cyclophyllidea; family Taeniidae; genus Taenia; species Taenia multiceps. Next base: position 10,310 of record MRSW03000621.1, read on the forward strand.
AGCTTCACATTCGTCGATTTACCCACGTGAACTCAGATTTGATGGTTAGATTGAAGAATTCTTCTAGCCACGTGAACTCAGATTTGATGGTTAGATTGAAGAAATTTAGCTTCACATTCGTCGATTTAGCCCACGTGAACTCAGATTTGATGGTTAGATTGAAGAAATTTAGCTTCACATTCGTCGATTTAGCCCACGTGAACTCAGATTTGATGGTTAGATTGAAGAAATTTAGCTTCACATTCGTCGATTTAGCCCACGTGAACTCAGATTTGATGGTTAGATTGAAGAAATTTAGCTTCACTTCATCGATTTAGCCCACGTGAACTCAGATTTGATGGTTAGATTGAAGAAATTTAGCTTCACATTCATCGATTTAGCCCACGTGAACTCAGATTTGATGGTTAGATTGAAGAAATTTAGCTTCACATTTCGATTTAGCCCACGTGAACTCAGATTTGATGGTTAGATTGAAGAAATTTAGCTTCACATTCATCGATTTAGCCCACGTGAACTCAGATTTGATGGTTAGATTGAAGAAATTTAGCTTCACATTCATCGATTTAGCCCACGTGAACTCAGATTTGATGGTTAGATTGAAGAAATTTAGCTTCACTTCGTACGATTTAGCCCACGTGAACTCAGATTTGATGGTTAGATTGAAGAAATTTAGCTTCACATTCATCGATTTAGCCCACGTGAACTCAGATTTGATGGTTAGATTGAAGAAATTTAGCTTCACATTCATCGATTTAGCCCACGTGAACTCAGATTTGATGGTTAGATTGAAGAAATTTAGCTTCACATTCATCGATTTAGCCACGTGAACTCAGATTTGATGGTTAGATTGAAGAAATTTAGCTTCACATTCGTCGATTTAGCCCACGTGAACTCAGATTTGATGGTTAGATTGAAGAAATTTAGCTTCACATTCGTCGATTTAGCCCACGTGAACTCAGATTTGATGGTTAGATTGAAGAATTTAGCTTCACATTCGTCGATTTAGCCCACGTGAACTCAGATTTGATGGTTAGATTGAAGAAATTTAGCTTCACATTCATCGATTTAGCCCACGTGAACTCAGATTTGATGGTTAGATTGAAGAAATTTAGCTTCACATTCGTCGATTTAGCCCACGTTAACTCAGATTTGATGGTTAGATTGAAGAGATTTAGCCCACGTGAACTCAGATTTGATGTTTAGATTGAAGAGATTTACCTTTACATTCATCGATTTAGCCCACGTGAACTCAGATTTGATGGTTAGATTGAAGAAATTTAGCTTCACATTCATCGATTTAGCCCACGTGAACTCAGATTTGATGGTTAGATTGAAGAAATTTAGCTTCACATTCATCGATTTAGCCCACGTGAACTCAGATTTGATGGTTAGATTGAAGAAGAAATTTAGCTTCACATTCATCGATTTAGCCCACGTGAACTCAGATTTGATGGTTAGATTGAAGAAATTTAGCTTCACATTCGTCGATTTAGCCCACGTGAACTCAGATTTGATGGTTAGATTGAAGAAATTTAGCTTCACATTCATCGATTTAGCCCACGTGAACTCAGATTTGATGGTTAGATTGAAGAAATTTAGCTTCACATTCGTCGATTTAGCCCACGTGAACTCAGATTTGATGGTTAGATTGAAGAAATTTAGCTTCACATTCATCGATTTAGCCCACGTGAACTCAGATTTGATGGTTAGATTGAAGAAATTTAGCTTCACATTATCGATTTAGCCCACGTGAACTCAGATTTGATGGTTAGATTGAAGAATTTAGCTTCACATTCATCGATTTAGCCACGTGAACTCAGATTTGATGGTTAGATTGAAGAAATTTAGCTTCACATTCATCGATTTAGCCACGTGAACTCAGATTTGATGGTTAGATTGAAGAAATTTAGCTTCACATTCGTCGATTTAGCCCACGTGAACTCAGATTTGATGGTTAGATTGAAGAAATTTAGCTTCACATTCATCGATTTAGCCCACGTGAACTCAGATTTGATGGTTAGATTGAAGAAATTTAGCTTCACATTCATCGATTTAGCCACGTGAACTCAGATTTGATGGTTAGATTGAAGAAATTTAGCTTCACATTCATCGATTTAGCCCACGTGAACTCAGATTTGATGGTTAGATTGAAGAATTTAGCTTCACATTCATCGATTTAGCCCACGTGAACTCAGATTTGATGGTTAGATTGAAGAAATTTAGCTTCACATTCATCGATTTAGCCCACGTGAACTCAGATTTGATGGTTAGATTGAAGAAATTTAGCTTCACATTCATCGATTTAGCCCACGTGAACTCAGATTTGATGGTTAGATTGAAGAAATTTAGCTTACATTCAGTCGATTTAGCCCACGTGAACTCAGATTTGATGGTTAGATTGAAGAAATTTAGCTTCACATTCATCGATTTAGCCACGTGAACTCAGATTTGATGTTAGATTGAAGAAATTTAGCTTCACATTCGTCGATTTAGCCCACGTGAACTCAGATTTGATGGTTAGATTGAAGAATTTAGCTTCACATTCGTCGATTTAGCCCACGTGAACTCAGATTTGATGGTTAGATTGAAGAAATTTAGCTTCACATTCATCGATTTAGCCCACGTGAACTCAGATTTGATGGTTAGATTGAAGAAATTTAGCTTCACATTCATCGATTTAGCCCACGTGAACTCAGATTTGATGGTTAGATTGAAGAATTTAGCTTCATTCATCGATTTAGCCCACGTGAACTCAGATTTGATGGTTAGATTGAAGAAATTTAGCTTCACATTCATCGATTTAGCCACGTGAACTCAGATTTGATGGTAGATTGAAGAAATTTAGCTTCACATTCATCGATTTAGCCCACGTGAACTCAGATTTGATGGTTAGATTGAAGAAATTAGCTTCACATTCATCGATTTAGCCCACGTGAACTCAGATTTGATGGTTAGATTGAAGAAATTTAGCTTCACATTCATCGATTTAGCCCACGTGAACTCAGATTTGATGGTTAGATTGAAGAAATTTAGCTTCATTCGTCGATTTAGCCCACGTGAACTCAGATTTGATGGTTAGATTGAAGAAATTTAGCTTCACATTCATCGATTTAGCCCACGTGAACTCAGATTTGATGGTTAGATTGAAGAAATTTAGCTTCACATTCGTCGATTTAGCCCACGTGAACTCAGATTTGATGGTTAGATTGAAGAAATTTAGCTTCACATTCGTCGATTTAGCCCACGTGAACTCAGATTTGATGGTTAGATTGAAGAATTTAGAGATTTAGCCACGTGAACTCAGATTGATGGTTAGATTGAAATTTAGCTTCACATTCATCGATTTAGCCCACGTGAACTCAGATTTGATGGTTAGATTGAAGAAATTTAGCTTCACATTCATCGATTTAGCCCACGTGAACTCAGATTTGATGGTTAGATTGAAGAAATTTAGCTTCACATTCATCGATTTAGCCCACGTGAACTCAGATTTGATGGTTAGATTGAAGAAATTTAGCTTCATTCGTCGATTTAGCCCACGTGAACTCAGATTTGATGGTTAGATTGAAGAAATTAGATTTTCAGTTCACTTCTCGTTCGATTTAACACGAAACTGATTTGATGTTAGAAAATTTAGCTTCACATTCGTCGATTTAGCCCACGTGAACTCAGATTTGATGGTTAGATTGAAGAATTTAGCTTCACATTCATCGATTTTACGTGAACTCAGATTTGATGGTTAGATTGAAGAAATTTAGCTTCACATTCATCGATTAGCCCACGTGAACTCAGATTTGATGGTTAGATTGAAGAAATTTAGCTTCACATTCATCGATTTAGCCCACGTGAACTCAGATTTGATGGTTAGATTGAAGAAATTTAGCTTCACATTCGTCGATTTAGCCCACGTGAACTCAGATTTGATGGTTAGATTGAAGAAATTTAGCTTTACATTCGTCGATTTAGCCCACGTGAACTCAGATTTGATGGTTAGATTGAAGAAATTTAGCTTCACATTCGTCGATTTAGCCCACGTGAACTCAGATTTGATGGTTAGATTGAAGAAATTTAGCTTCACATTCATCGATTTAGCCCACGTGAACTCAGATTTGATGGTTAGATTGAAGAAATTTAGCTTCACATTCATCGATTTAGCCCACGTGAACTCAGATTTGATGGTTAGATTGAAGAAATTTAGCTTCACATTCGTCGATTTAGCCCACGTGAACTCAGATTTGATGGTTAGATTGAAGAAATTTAGCTTCACATTCGATTTAGCCACGTGAACTCAGATTTGATGGTTAGATTGAAGAAATTTAGCTTCACATTCATCGATTAGCCCACGTGAACTCAGATTTGATGGTTAGATTGAAGAAGAAATTTAGCTTCACATTCATCGATTTAGCCCACGTGAACTCAGATTTGATGGTTAGATTGAAGAAATTTAGCTTCACATTCATCGATTTAGCCCACGTGAACTCAGATTTGATGGTTAGATTGAAGAAATTTAGCTTCACATTCATCGATTTAGCCACGTGAACTCAGATTTGATGGTTAGATTGAAGAAATTTAGCTTCACATTCTCGATTTAGCCCACGTGAACTCAGATTTGATGGTTAGATTGAAGAAATTTAGCTTCACATTCATCGATTTAGCCCACGTGAACTCAGATTTGATGGTTAGATTGAAGAATTTAGCTTCACATTCGTCGATTTAGCCCACGTGAACTCAGATTTGATGGTTAGATTGAAGAAATTTAGCTTCACATTCATCGATTTAGCCCACGTGAACTCAGATTTGATGGTTAGATTGAAGAAATTTAGCTTCACATTCGTCGATTTAGCCCACGTGAACTCAGATTTGATGGTTAGATTGAAGAAATTTAGCTTCACTTTCGTCGATTTAGCCCACGTGAACTCAGATTTGATGGTTAGATTGAAGAAATTTAGCTTCACATTCATCGATTTAGCCCACGTGAACTCAGATTTGATGGTTAGATTGAAGAAATTTAGCTTACATTCATCGATTTAGCCCACGTGAACTCAGATTTGATGGTTAGATTGAAGAAATTTAGCTTCACATTCATCGATTTAGCCCACGTGAACTCAGATTTGATGGTTAGATTGAAGAAATTTAGCTTCACATTCGTCGATTTAGCCACGTGAACTCAGATTTGATGGTTAGATTGAAGAAATTTAGCTTCACATTCGTCGATTTAGCCCACGTGAACTCAGATTTGATGGTTAGATTGAAAGAAATTTAGCTTCACATTCATCGATTTAGCCCACGTGAACTCAGATTTGATGGTTAGATGAAGAAATTTAGCTTCACTTCGTCGATTTAGCCACGTGAACTCAGATTTGATGGTTAGATTGAAGAAATTTAGCTTCACATTCATCGATTTAGCCCACGTGAACTCAGATTTGATGGTTAGATTGAAGAAATTTAGCTTCACATTCATCGATTTAGCCACGTGAACTCAGATTTGATGGTTAGATTGAAGAAATTTAGCTTCACATTCATCGATTTAGCCACGTGAACTCAGATTTGATGGTTAGATTGAAGAAATTTAGCTTCACATTCGTCGATTTAGCCCACGTGAACTAGATTTGATGGTTAGATTGAAGAAATTTAGCTTCACATTCGTCGATTTAGCCCACGTGAACTCAGATTGATGGTTAGATTGAGAAATTTAGCTTCACATTCATCGATTTAGCCCACGTGAACTCAGATTTGATGGTTAGATTGAAGAAATTTAGCTTCACATTCATCGATTTAGCCACGTGAACTCAGATTTGATGGTTAGATTGAAGAAATTTAGCTTCACATTCCGATTTAGCCACGTGAACTCAGATTTGATGGTTATATTGAAGAAATTTAGCTTCACATTCGTCGATTTAGCCACGTGAACTCAGATTTGATGGTTAGATTGAAGAAATTTAGCTTCACATTCTCGATTTAGCCCACGTGAACTCAGATTTGATGGTTAGATTGAAGAAATTTAGCTTCACATTCATCGATTTAGCCCACGTGAACTCAGATTTGATGGTTAGATTGAAGAAATTTAGCTTCATTCATCGATTTAGCCCACGTGAACTCAGATTTGATGGTTAGATTGAGAGAATTTAGCTTCACATTCGTCGATTTAGCCCACGTGAACTCAGATTTGATGGTTAGATTGAAGAAATTTAGCTTCACATTCATCGATTTAGCCCAGTGAACTCAGATTTGATGGTTAGATTGAAGAAATTTAGCTTCACATTCATCGATTTAGCCCACGTGAACTCAGATTTGATGGTTAGATTGAAGAAATTTAGCTTCATTCATTCGATTTAGCCCACGTGAACTCAGATTTGATGGTTAGATTGAAGAAATTTAGCTTCACATTCATCGATTTAGCCCACGTGAACTCAGATTTGATGGTTAGATTGAAGAAATTTAGCTTCGCACTTCATCGATTTAGCCCACGTGAACTCAGATTTGATGGTTAGATTGAAGAAATTTAGCTTCACATTCGTCGATTTAGCCACGTGAACTCAGATTTGATGGTTAGATTAAGAAGAAATTTAGCTTCACATTCATCGATTTAGCCCACGTGAACTCAGAGATTTGATGGTTAGATTGAAAGAAATTTAGCTTCACATTATCGATTTAGCCCACGTGAACTCAGATTTGATGGTTAGATTGAAGAAATTTAGCTTCACATTCATCGATTTAGCCCACGTGAACTCAGATTTGATGGTTAGATTGAAGAAATTTAGCTTCACATTCATCGATTTAGCCCACGTGAACTCAGATTTGATGGTTAGATTGAAGAAATTTAGCTTCACATTCATCGATTTAGCCCACGTGAACTCAGATTTGATGGTTAGATTGAAGAAATTAGCTTCACATTCGTCGATTTAGCCCACGTGAATCAGATTTGATGGTTAGATTGAAGAAATTTAGCTTCACATTCGTCGATTTAGCCCACGTGAACTCAGATTTGATGGTTAGATTGAAGAAATTTAGCTTCACATTCGCGATTTAGCCCACGTGAACTCAGATTTGATGGTTAGATTGAGAAATTTAGCTTCACATTCGTCGATTTAGCCCACGTGAACTCAGATTTGATGGTTAGATTGAAGAAATTTAGCTTCACATTCGTCGATTTAGCCACGTGAACTCAGATTTGATGGTTAGATTGAAGAAATTTAGCTTCACATTCATCGATTTAGCCCACGTGAACTCAGATTTGATGGTTAGATTGAAGAATTTAGCTTCGCATTCATCGATTTAGCCACGTGAACTCAGATTTGATGGTTAGATTGAAGAATTTAGCTTCACATTCATCGATTTAGCCCACGTGAACTCAGATTTGATGGTTAGATTGAAGAAATTTAGCTTCATTCATCGATTTAGCCAGTGAACTCAGATTTGATGGTTAGATTGAAGAAATTTAGCTTCATTCGTCGATTTAGCCCACGTGAACTCAGATTGATGGTTAGATTGAGAGAAATTTAGCTTCACATTCATCGATTTACCACGTGAACTCAGATTTGATGGTTAGATTGAAGAGATTTAGCCACGTGAACTCAGATTGATGGTTAGATTGAAGAAATTTAGCTTCGCATTCATCGATTTAGCCCACGTGAACTCAGATTTGATGGTTAGATTGAAGAAATTTAGCTTCACATTCATCGATTTAGCCCACGTGAACTCAGATTTGATGGTTAGATTGAAGAAATTTAGCTTCACTTTCAGATTTAGCCCACGTGAACTCGATTTGATGGTTAGATTGAAGAAATTAGCTTCACATTCATCGATTTAGCCCACGTGAACTCAGATTTGATGGTTAGATTGAAGAAATTTAGCTTCACATTCATCGATTTAGCCCACGTGAACTCAGATTTGATGGTTAGATTGAAGAAATTTAGCTTCACTCATCGATTTAGCCCACGTGAACTCAGATTTGATGGTTAGATTGAAGAAATTTAGCTTCACATTCATCGATTTAGCCACGTGAACTCAGATTTGATGGTTAGATTGAAGAAATTTAGCTTCACATTCATCGATTTAGCCCACGTGAACTCAGATTTGATGGTTAGATTGAAGAAATTTAGCTTCACATTCATCGATTTAGCCCACGTGAACTCAGATTTGATGGTTAGATTGAAGAAATTTAGCTTCACATTCATCGATTTAGCCCACGTGAACTCAGATTTGATGGTTAGATGAAGAAATTTGCTTCACATTCGTCGATTTAGCCACGTGAACTCAGATTTGATGGTTAGATTGAAGAATTTTAGCTTCACGTTCATCGATTTATGTTCAGAGATGGTAGATGAAGAAATTTAGCTTCACATTCATCGATTTAGCCACGTGAACTCAGATTTGATGGTTAGAGTTGAAGAAATTTAGCTTCATCATCGATTTAGCCCACGTGAACTCAGATTTGATGGTTAGATTGAAGAAATTTAGCTTCACATTCATCGATTTAGCCCACGTGAACTCAGATTTGATGGTTAGATTGAAGAAATTTAGCTTCACATTCTCGATTTAGCCCACGTGAACTCAGATTTGATGTTAGATTGAAGAAATTTAGATTCACATCGTCGATTTAGCCCACGTGAACTCAGATTTGATGGTTAGTTGAAGAAATTTAGCTTCACATTCGTCGATTTAGCCCACGTGAACTCAGATTTGATGGTTAGATTGGAAGAAATTATCTTCACATTCGTCGATTTAGCCCACGTGAACTCAGATTTGATGGTTAGATTGAAGAAATTAGCTTCACATTCATCGATTTAGCCCACGTGAACTCAGATTTGATGGTTAGATTGAAGAAATTTTAGCTTCACTTTCGTCGATTGTAGCCCACGTGAACTCAGATTTGATGGTTAGATTGAAGAAGAAATTTAGCTTCACATTCATCGATTTGTAGCCCACGTGAACTCAGATTTGATGGTTAGATGAAGAAATTTAGCTTCACATTCGTCGATTTAGCCCACGTGAACTCAGATTTGATGGTTAGATTGAAGAAATTTAGCTTCACATTCATCGATTTAGCCCACGTGAACTCAGATTTGATGGTTAGATTGAAGAAATTTAGCTTCACATTCATCGATTTAGCCCACGTGAACTCAGATTTGATGGTTAGATTGAAGAAATTTAGCTTCACATTCATCGATTTAGCCCACGTGAACTCAGATTTGATGGTTAGATTGAAGAAATTTAGCTTCACATTCATCGATTTAGCCCACGTGAACTCAGATTTGAGGGTTAGATTGAAGAAATTTAGCTTCACATTCATCGATTTAGCCCACGTGAACTCAGATTTGATGGTTAGATTGAAGAAATTTAGCTTCACATTCATCGATTTAGCCCACGTGAACTCAGATTTGATGGTTAGATTGAAGAAATTTAGCTTCACATTCATCGATTTAGCCCACGTGAACTCAGATTTGATGGTTAGATTGAAGAAATTTAGCTTCACATTCATCGATTTAGCCCACGTGAACTCAGATTTGATGGTTAGATTGAAGAAATTTAGCTTCACATTCGTCGATTTAGCCCACGTGAACTCAGATTTGATGGTTAGATTGAAGAAATTTAGCTTCACATTCCTCGATTTAGCCCACGTGAACTCAGATTTGATGGTTAGATTGAAGAAATTTAGCTTCACATTCATCGATTTAGCCCACGTGAACTCAGATTTGATGGTTAGATTGAAGAAATTTAGCTTCACATTCGTCGATTTAGCCCACGTGAACTCAGATTTGATGGTTAGATTGAAGAAATTTAGCTTCACATTCATCGATTTAGCCCACGTGAACTCAGATTTGATGGTTAGATTGAAGAAATTTAGCTTCACATTCATCGATTTAGCCCACGTGAACTCAGATTTGATGGTTAGATTGAAGAAATTTAGCTTCACATTCATCGATTTAGCCCACGTGAACTCAGATTTGATGGTTAGATTGAAGAAATTTAGCTTCACATTCATCGATTTAGCCCACGTGAACTCAGATTTGATGGTTAGATTGAAGAAATTTAGCTTCACATTCATCGATTTAGCCCACGTGAACTCAGATTTGATGGTTAGATTGAAGAAATTTAGCTTCACATTCATCGATTTAGCCCACGTGAACTCAGATTTGATGGTTAGATTGAAGAAATTTAGCTTCACATTCATCGATTTAGCCCACGTGAACTCAGATTTGATGGTTAGATTGAAGAAATTTAGCTTCACATTCATCGATTTAGCCCACGTGAACTCAGATTTGATGGTTAGATTGAAGAAATTTAGCTTCACATTCTCGATTTAGCCCACGTGAACTCAGATTTGATGGTTAGATTGAAGAAATTTAGCTTCACATTCATCGATTTAGCCCACGTGAACTCAGATTTGATGGTTAGATTGAAGAAATTTAGCTTCACATTCATCGATTTAGCCCACGTGAACTCAGATTTGATGGTTAGATTGAAGAAATTTAGCTTCACATTCATCGATTTAGCCCACGTGAACTCAGATTTGATGGTTAGATTGAAGAAATTTAGCTTCACATTCATCGATTTAGCCCACGTGAACTCAGATTTGATGGTTAGATTGAAGAAATTTAGCTTCACATTCATCGATTTAGCCCACGTGAACTCAGATTTGATGGTTAGATTGAAGAAATTTAGCTTCACATTTGTCGATTTAGCCCACGTGAACTCAGATTTGATGGTTAGATTGAAGAAATTTAGCTTCACATTCATCGATTTAGCCCACGTGAACTCAGATTTGATGGTTAGATTGAAGAAATTTAGCTTCACATTCGTCGATTTAGCCCACGTGAACTCAGATTTGATGGTTAGATTGAAGAAATTTAGCTTCACATTCATCGATTTAGCCCACGTGAACTCAGATTTGATGGTTAGATTGAAGAAATTTAGCTTCACATTCATCGATTTAGCCCACGTGAACTCAGATTTGATGGTTAGATTGAAGAAATTTAGCTTCACATTCATCGATTTAGCCCACGTGAACTCAGATTTGATGGTTAGATTGAAGAAATTTAGCTTCACATTCATCGATTTAGCCCACGTGAACTCAGATTTGATGGTTAGATTGAAGAAATTTAGCTTCACATTCATCGATTTAGCCCACGTGAACTCAGATTTGATGGTTAGATTGAAGAAATTTAGCTTCACATTCATCGATTTAGCCCACGTGAACTCAGATTTGATGGTTAGATTGAAGAAATTTAGCTTCACATTCATCGATTTAGCCCACGTGAACTCAGATTTGATGGTTAGATTGAAGAAATTTAGCTTCACATTCATCGATTTAGCCCACGTGAACTCAGATTTGATGGTTAGATTGAAGAAATTTAGCTTCACATTCGTCGATTTAGCCCACGTGAACTCAGATTTGATGGTTAGATTGAAGAAATTTAGCTTCACATTCATCGATTTAGCCCACGTGAACTCAGATTTGATGGTTAGATTGAAGAAATTTAGCTTCACATTCATCGATTTAGCCCACGTGAACTCAGATTTGATGGTTAGATTGAAGAAATTTAGCTTCACATTTCGATTTAGCCCACGTGAACTCAGATTTGATGGTTAGATTGAAGAAATTTAGCTTCCATTCATCGATTTAGCCCACGTGAACTCAGATTTGATGGTTAGATTGAAGAAATTTAGCTTCACATTCGTCGATTTAGCCCACGTGAACTCAGATTTGATGGTTAGATTGAAGAAATTTAGCTTCACATTCATCGATTTAGCCCACGTGAACTCAGATTTGATGGTTAGATTGAAGAAATTTAGCTTCACATTCATCGATTTAGCCCACGTGAACTCAGATTTGATGGTTAGATTGAAGAAATTTAGCTTCACATTCGATTTAGCCCACGTGAACTCAGATTTGATGGTTAGATTGAAGAAATTTAGCTTCACATTCGTCGATTTAGCCCACGTGAACTCAGATTTGATGGTTAGATTGAAGAAATTTAGCTTCACATTCATCGATTTAGCCCACGTGAACTCAGATTTGATGGTTAGATTGAAGAAATTTAGCTTCACATTCGTCGATTTAGCCCACGTGAACTCAGATTTGATGGTTAGATTGAAGAAATTTAGCTTCACATTCGTCGATTTAGCCCACGTGAACTCAGATTTGATGGTTAGATTGAAGAAATTTAGCTTCACATTTCGATTTAGCCCACGTGAACTCAGATTTGATGGTTAGATTGAAGAAATTTAGCTTCCCATTCATCGATTTAGCCCACGTGAACTCAGATTTGATGGTTAGATTGAAGAAATTTAGCTTCACATTCATCGATTTAGCCCACGTGAACTCAGATTTGATGGTTAGATTGAAGAAATTTAGCTTCACATTCATCGATTTAGCCCACGTGAACTCAGATTTGATGGTTAGATTGAAGAAATTTAGCTTCACATTCATCGATTTAGCCCACGTGAACTCAGATTTGATGGTTAGATTGAAGAAATTTAGCTTCACATTCATCGATTTAGCCCACGTGAACTCAGATTTGATGGTTAGATTGAAGAAATTTAGCTTCACATTCATCGATTTAGCCCACGTGAACTCAGATTTGATGGTTAGATTGAAGAAATTTAGCTTCACATTCGTCGATTTAGCCCACGTGAACTCAGATTTGATGGTTAGATTGAAGAAATTTAGCTTCACATTCATCGATTTAGCCCACGTGAACTCAGATTTGATGGTTAGATTGAAGAAATTTAGCTTCACATTCATCGATTTAGCCCACGTGAACTCAGATTTGATGGTTAGATTGAAGAAATTTAGCTTCACATTCGTCGATTTAGCCCACGTGAACTCAGATTTGATGGTTAGATTGAAGAAATTTAGCTTCACATTCATCGATTTAGCCCACGTGAACTCAGATTTGATGGTTAGATTGAAGAAATTTAGCTTCACATTCATCGATTTAGCCCACGTGAACTCAGATTTGATGGTTAGATTGAAGAAATTTAGCTTCACATTCATCGATTTAGCCCACGTGAACTCAGATTTGATGGTTAGATTGAAGAAATTTAGCTTCACATTCATCGATTTAGCCCACGTGAACTCAGATTTGATGGTTAGATTGAAGAAATTTAGCTTCACATTCATCGATTTAGCCCACGTGAACTCAGATTTGATGGTTAGATTGAAGAAATTTAGCTTCACATTCATCGATTTAGCCCACGTGAACTCAGATTTGATGGTTAGATTGAAGAAATTTAGCTTCACATTCATCGATTTAGCCCACGTGAACTCAGATTTGATGGTTAGATTGAAGAAATTTAGCTTCACATTCATCGATTTAGCCCACGTGAACTCAGATTTGATGGTTAGATTGAAGAAATTTAGCTTCACATTCATCGATTTAGCCCACGTGAACTCAGATTTGATGGTTAGATTGAAGAAATTTAGCTTCACATTCATCGATTTAGCCCACGTGAACTCAGATTGATGGTTAGATTGAAGAAATTTAGCTTCACATTCATCGATTTAGCCCACGTGAACTCAGATTTGATGGTTAGATTGAAAAATTTAGCTTCACATTCATCGATTTAGCCCACGTGAACTCAGATTTGATGGTTAGATTGAAGAAATTTAGCTTCACATTCATCGATTTAGCCCACGTGAACTCAGATTTGATGGTTAGATTGAAGAAATTTAGCTTCACATTTCGATTTAGCCCACGTGAACTCAGATTTGATGGTTAGATTGAAGAAATTTAGCTTCACATTCATCGATTTAGCCCACGTGAACTCAGATTTGATGGTTAGATTGAAGAAATTTAGCTTCACATTCGTCGATTTAGCCCACGTGAACTCAGATTTGATGGTTAGATTGAAGAAATTTAGCTTCACATTCGTCGATTTAGCCCACGTGAACTCAGATTTGATGGTTAGATTGAAGAAATTTAGCTTCATTCATCGATTTAGCCCACGTGAACTCAGATTTGATGGTTAGATTGAAGAAATTTAGCTTCACATTTCGATTTAGCCCACGTGAACTCAGATTTGATGGTTAGATTGAAGAAATTTAGCTTCACATTCATCGATTTAGCCCACGTGAACTCAGATTTGATGGTTAGATTGAAGAAATTTAGCTTCACATTCCTCGATTTAGCCCACGTGAACTCAGATTTGATGGTTAGATTGAAGAAATTTAGCTTCACATTCATCGATTTAGCCCACGTGAACTCAGATTTGATGGTTAGATTGAAGAAATTTAGCTTCACATTCGTCGATTTAGCCCACGTGAACTCAGATTTGATGGTTAGATTGAAGAAATTTAGCTTCACATTCATCGATTTAGCCCACGTGAACTCAGATTTGATGGTTAGATTGAAGAAATTTAGCTTCACATTCATCGATTTAGCCCACGTGAACTCAGATTTGATGGTTAGATTGAAGAAATTTAGCTTCACATTCGTCGATTTAGCCCACGTGAACTCAGATTTGATGGTTAGATTGAAGAAATTTAGCTTCACATTCATCGATTTAGCCCACGTGAACTCAGATTTGATGGTTAGATTGAAGAAATTTAGCTTCACATTCATCGATTTAGCCCACGTGAACTCAGATTTGATGGTTAGATTGAAGAAATTTAGCTTCACATTCATCGATTTAGCCCACGTGAACTCAGATTTGATGGTTAGATTGAAGAAATTTAGCTTCACATTCATCGATTTAGCCCACGTGAACTCAGATTTGATGGTTAGATTGAAGAAATTTAGCTTCACATTCATCGATTTAGCCCACGTGAACTCAGATTTGATGGTTAGATTGAAGAAATTTAGCTTCACATCGATTTAGCCCACGTGAACTCAGATTTGATGGTTAGATTGAAGAAATTTAGCTTCACATTCATCGATTTAGCCCACGTGAACTCAGATTTGATGGTTAGATTGAAGAAATTTAGCTTCACATTCATCGATTTAGCCCACGTGAACTCAGATTTGATGGTTAGATTGAAGAAATTTAGCTTCACATTCATCGATTTAGCCCACGTGAACTCAGATTTGATGGTTAGATTGAAGAAATTTAGCTTCACATTCATCGATTTAGCCCACGTGAACTCAGATTTGATGGTTAGATTGAAGAAATTTAGCTTCACATTCATCGATTTAGCCCACGTGAACTCAGATTTGATGGTTAGATTGAAGAAATTTAGCTTCACATTCATCGATTTAGCCCACGTGAACTCAGATTTGATGGTTAGATTGAAGAAATTTAGCTTCACATTCGTCGATTTAGCCCACGTGAACTCAGATTTGATGGTTAGATTGAAGAAATTTAGCTTCACATTTATCGATTTAGCCCACGTGAACTCAGATTTGATGGTTAGATTGAAGAAATTTAGCTTCACATTCATCGATTTAGCCCACGTGAACTCAGATTTGATGGTTAGATTGAAGAAATTTAGCTTCACATTCGTCGATTTAGCCCACGTGAACTCAGATTTGATGGTTAGATTGAAGAAATTTAGCTTCACATTCATCGATTTAGCCCACGTGAACTCAGATTTGATGGTTAGATTGAAGAAATTTAGCTTCACATTCGTCGATTTAGCCCACGTGAACTCAGATTTGATGGTTAGATTGAAGAAATTTAGCTTCACATTCATCGATTTAGCCCACGTGAACTCAGATTTGATGGTTAGATTGAAGAAATTTAGCTTCACATTCATCGATTTAGCCCACGTGAACTCAGATTTGATGGTTAGATTGAAGAAATTTAGCTTCACATTCATCGATTTAGCCCACGTGAACTCAGATTTGATGGTTAGATTGAAGAAATTTAGCTTCACATTCATCGATTTAGCCACGTGAACTCAGATTTGATGGTTAGATTGAAGAAATTTAGCTTCACATTCCTCGATTTAGCCCACGTGAACTCAGATTTGATGGTTAGATTGAAGAAATTTAGCTTCACATTCATCGATTTAGCCCACGTGAACTCAGATTTGATGGTTAGATTGAAGAAATTTAGCTTCACATTCGTCGATTTAGCCCACGTGAACTCAGATTTGATGGTTAGATTGAAGAAATTTAGCTTCACATTCATCGATTTAGCCCACGTGAACTCAGATTTGATGGTTAGATTGAAGAAATTTAGCTTCACATTCATCGATTTAGCCCACGTGAACTCAGATTTGATGGTTAGATTGAAGAAATTTAGCTTCACATTCGTCGATTTAGCCCACGTGAACTCAGATTTGATGGTTAGATTGAAGAAATTTAGCTTCACATTCATCGATTTAGCCCACGTGAACTCAGATTTGATGGTTAGATTGAAGAAATTTAGCTTCACATTCATCGATTTAGCCCACGTGAACTCAGATTTGATGGTTAGATTGAAGAAATTTAGCTTCACATTCATCGATTTAGCCCACGTGAACTCAGATTTGATGGTTAGATTGAAGAAATTTAGCTTCACATTCATCGATTTAGCCCACGTGAACTCAGATTTGATGGTTAGATTGAAGAAATTTAGCTTCACATTCATCGATTTAGCCCACGTGAACTCAGATTTGATGGTTAGATTGAAGAAATTTAGCTTCACATTCATCGATTTAGCCCACGTGAACTCAGATTTGATGGTTAGATTGAAGAAATTTAGCTTCACATTCGTCGATTTAGCCCACGTGAACTCAGATTTGATGGTTAGATTGAAGAAATTTAGCTTCACATTCGTCGATTTAGCCCACGTGAACTCAGATTTGATGGTTAGATTGAAGAAATTTAGCTTCACATTCATCGATTTAGCCCACGTGAACTCAGATTTGATGGTTAGATTGAAGAAATTTAGCTTCACATTCGTCGATTTAGCCCACGTGAACTCAGATTTGATGGTTAGATTGAAGAAATTTAGCTTCACATTCATCGATTTAGCCCACGTGAACTCAGATTTGATGGTTAGATTGAAGAAATTTAGCTTCACATTCGTCGATTTAGCCCACGTGAACTCAGATTTGATGGTTAGATTGAAGAAATTTAGCTTCACATTCGTCGATTTAGCCCACGTGAACTCAGATTTGATGGTTAGATTGAAGAAATTTAGCTTCACATTCATCGATTTAGCCCACGTGAACTCAGATTTGATGGTTAGATTGAAGAAATTTAGCTTCACATTCGTCGATTTAGCCCACGTGAACTCAGATTTGATGGTTAGATTGAAGAAATTTAGCTTCACATTTCGATTTAGCCCACGTGAACTCAGATTTGATATTAGATTGAAGAAATTTAGCTTCACATTCATCGATTTAGCCCACGTGAACTCAGATTTGATGGTTAGATTGAAGAAATTTAGCTTCACATTATCTTTAGCCCACGTGAACTCAGATTTGATGGTTAGATTGAAGAAGAAATTTAGCTTCACATTCATCGATTTAGCCCACGTGAACTCAGATTTGATGGTTAGATTGAAGAAATTTAGCTTCACATTCATCGATTTAGCCCACGTGAACTCAGATTTGATGGTTAGATTGAAGAAATTTAGCTTCACATTCATCGATTTAGCCCACGTGAACTCAGATTTGATGGTTAGATTGAAGAAATTTAGCTTCACATTCATCGATTTAGCCCACGTGAACTCAGATTTGATGGTTAGATTGAAGAAATTTAGCTTCACATTCATCGATTTAGCCCACGTGAACTCAGATTTGATGGTTAGATTGAAGAAATTTAGCTTCACATTCATCGATTTAGCCCACGTGAACTCAGATTTGATGGTTAGATTGAAGAAATTTAGCTTCATTCATCGATTTAGCCCACGTGAACTCAGATTTGATGGTTAGATTGAAGAAATTTAGCTTCACATTCGTCGATTTAGCCCACGTGAACTCAGATTTGATGGTTAGATTGAAGAAATTTAGCTTCACATTCATCGATTTAGCCCACGTGAACTCAGATTTGATGGTTAGATTGAAGAAATTTAGCTTCACATTCGTCGATTTAGCCCACGTGAACTCAGATTTGATGGTTAGATTGAAGAAATTTAGCTTCACATTCATCGATTTAGCCCACGTGAACTCAGATTTGATGGTTAGATTGAAGAAATTTAGCTTCACATTCGTCGATTTAGCCCACGTGAACTCAGATTTGATGGTTAGATTGAAGAAATTTAGCTTCACATTCATCGATTTAGCCCACGTGAACTCAGATTTGATGGTTAGATTGAAGAAATTTAGCTTCACACTCATCGATTTAGCCCACGTGAACTCAGATTTGATGGTTAGATTGAAGAAATTTAGCTTCACATTCATCGATTTAGCCCACGTGAACTCAGATTTGATGGTTAGATTGAAGAAAAGTTTAGCTTCGCATTCGTCGATTTAGCCCACGTGAACTCAGATTTGATGGTTAGATTGAAGAAATTTAGCTTCACATTCGTCGATTTAGCCCACGTGAACTCAGATTTGATGGTTAGATTGAAGAAATTTAGCTTCACATCGTCGATTTAGCCCACGTGAACTCAGATTTGATGGTTAGATTGAAGAAATTTAGCTTCATTCATCGATTTAGCCCACGTGAACTCAGATTTGATGGTTAGATTGAAGAAATTTAGCTTCACATTTCGATTTAGCCCACGTGAACTCAGATTTGATGGTTAGATTGAAGAAATTTAGCTTCACATTCGTCGATTTAGCCCACGTGAACTCAGATTGATGGTTAGATTGAAGAAATTTAGCTTCATTCATCGATTTAGCCCACGTGAACTCAGATTTGATGGTTAGATTGAAGAAATTTAGCTTCACATTCATCGATTTAGCCCACGTGAACTCAGATTTGATGGTTAGATTGAAGAAATTTAGCTTCACATTCATCGATTTAGCCCACGTGAACTCAGATTTGATGGTTAGATTGAAGAAATTTAGCTTCACATTCATCGATTTAGCCCACGTGAACTCAGATTTGATGGTTAGATTGAAGAAATTTAGCTTCACATTCATCGATTTAGCCCACGTGAACTCAGATTTGATGGTTAGATTGAAGAAATTTAGCTTCACATTCGTCGATTTAGCCCACGTGAACTCAGATTTGATGGTTAGATTGAAGAAATTTAGCTTCACATTCATCGATTTAGCCCACGTGAACTCAGATTTGATGGTTAGATTGAAGAAATTTAGCTTCACATTCATCGATTTAGCCCACGTGAACTCAGATTTGATGGTTAGATTGAAGAAATTTAGCTTCACATTCATCGATTTAGCCCACGTGAACTCAGATTTGATGGTTAGATTGAAGAAATTTAGCTTCACATTCATCGATTTAGCCCACGTGAACTCAGATTTGATGGTTAGATTGAAGAAATTTAGCTTCACATTCATCGATTAGCCCACGTGAACTCAGATTTGATGGTTAGATTGAAGAAATTTAGCTTCACATTCATCGATTTAGCCCACGTGAACTCAGATTTGATGTAGTTAGATTGAAGAAATTTAGCTTCACATTCGTCGATTTAGCCCACGTGAACTCAGATTTGATGGTTAGATTGAAGAAATTTAGCTTCACATTCGTCGATTTAGCCCACGTGAACTCAGATTTGATGGTTAGATTGAAGAAATTTAGCTTCACACTCATCGATTTAGCCCACGTGAACTCAGATTTGATGGTTAGATTGAAGAAATTTAGCTTCACATTCATCGATTTAGCCCACGTGAACTCAGATTTGATGGTTAGATTGAAGAAATTTAGCTTCGCATTCATCGATTTAGCCCACGTGAACTCAGATTTGATGGTTAGATTGAAGAAATTTAGCTTCACATTCGTCGATTTAGCCCACGTGAACTCAGATTTGATGGTTAGATTGAAGAAATTTAGCTTCACATTCATCGATTTAGCCACGTGAACTCAGATTTGATGGTTAGATTGAAGAAATTTAGCTTCACATTGTCGATTTAGCCCACGTGAACTCAGAGATTTGATGGTTGAGAGAAATTTAGCTTCACTTCATCGATTTAGCCCACGTGAACTCAGATTTGATGGTTAGATTGAAGAAATTTAGCTTCACATTCATCGATTTAGCCCACGTGAACTCAGATTTGATGGTTAGATTGAAGAAATTTAGCTTCACATTCGTCGATTTAGCCCACGTGAACTCAGATTTGATGGTTAGATTGAAGAAATTTAGCTTCACATTCATCGATTTAGCCCACGTGAACTCAGATTTGATGGTTAGATTGAAGAAATTTAGCTTCACTCATCGATTAGCCACGTGAACTCAGATTGATGGTTAGATTGAAGAAATTTAGCTTCACATTCTCGATTTAGCCCACGTGAACTCAGATTTGATGGTTAGATTGAAGAAATTTAGCTTCATTCATCGATTTAGCCCACGTGAACTCAGATTTGATGGTTAGATTGAAGAAATTTAGCTTCGCATTCATCGATTTAGCCACGTGAACTCAGATTTGATGGTTAGATTGGAAGATTTAGCTTCACATTCATCGATTTAGCCCACGTGAACTCGATTTGATGGTTAGATTGAAGAAATTTAGCTTCACATTCGTCGATTTAGCCCACGTGAACTCAGATTTGATGGTTAGATGAAGAAATTTAGCTTCGCATTCATCGATTTAGCCCACGTGAACTCGATTTGATGGTTAGTTGAAGATTAGCTTCCATTCGTCGATTTAGCCCACGTGAACTCAGATTTGATGGTTAGATTGAAGAAATTTAGCTTCACATTCATCGATTTAGCCCACGTGAACTCAGATTTGATGGTTAGATTGAAGAAATTTAGCTTCACATTCATCGATTTAGCCCACGTGAACTCAGATTTGATGGTTAGATTGAAGAAATTTAGCTTCACATTCATCGATTTAGCCCACGTGAACTCAGATTTGATGGTTAGATTGAAGAAATTTAGCTTCGCATTCATCGATTTAGCCACGTGAACTCAGATTTGATGGTTAGATTGAAGAAAGAAATTTAGCTTCACATTCTCGATTTAGCCACGTGAACTCAGATTTGATGGTTAGATTGAAGAAATTTAGCTTACATTCATCGATTTAGCCCACGTGAACTCAGATTTGATGGTTAGATTGAAGAAATTAGCTTCACATTCATCGATTTAGCCCACGTGAACTCAGATTTGATGGTTAGATTGAAGAAATTTAGCTTCACATTCGTCGATTTAGCCACGTGAACTCAGATTGATGGTTAGATTGAAGAAATTTAGCTTCACATTCATCGATTTAGCCACGTGAACTCAGATTTGATGGTTAGATTGAAGAAATTTAGCTTCACATTCATCGATTTAGCCCACGTGAACTCAGATTTGATGGTTAGATTGAAGAAATTTAGCTTCGCATTCATCGATTTAGCCCACGTGAACTCAGATTTGATGGTTAGATTGAAGAAATTTAGCTTCACATCATCGTTAGCCACGTGAACTAGATTTGATGGTTAGATGAAGAAATTTAGCTTCACATTCATCGATTTAGCCCACGTGAACTCAGATTTGATGGTTAGATTGAAGAAATTTAGCTTCACATTCATCGATTTAGCCCACGTGAACTCAGATTTGATGGTTAGATTGAAGAAATTTAGCTTCGCTTCATCGATTTAGCCCACGTGAACTCAGATTTGATGGTTAGATTGAAGAAATTAGCTTCACATTCATCGATTTAGCCCACGTGAACTCAGATTTGATGGTTAGATTGAAGAAAATTTAGCTTCACATTCGTCGATTTAGCCCACGTGAACTCAGATTTGATGGTTAGATTGAAGAAATTTAGCTTCGCTTCATCGATTTAGCCACGTGAACTCAGATTGATGGTTAGATTGAAGAAATTTAGCTTCACTTCATCGATTTAGCCCACGTGAACTCAGATTTGATGGTTAGATTGAAGAAATTTAGCTTCACATTCATCGATTTAGCCCACGTGAACTCAGATTTGATGGTTAGATTGAAGAAATTTAGCTTCACATTCGTCGATTTAGCCCACGTGAACTCAGATTTGATGGTTAGATTGAAGAAATTTAGCTTCACATTCGTCGATTAGCCCACGTGAACTCAGATTTGATGGTAGATTGA
>MRSW03000622.1:0-35407 GCA_001923025.3 Taenia multiceps
TTCACATTCATTTTAGCCCACGTGAACTCAGATTTGATGGTAGATTGAAGAAATTTAGCTTCACATTCATCGATTTAGCCCACGTGAACTCAGATTTGATGGTTAGATTGAAGAAATTTAGCTTCACATTCATCGATTTAGCCCACGTGAACTCAGATTTGATGGTTAGATTGAAGAAATTTAGCTTCACATTCTCGATTTAGCCCACGTGAACTCAGATTTGATGGTTAGATTGAAGAAATTTAGCTTCACATTCATCGATTTAGCCCACGTGAACTCAGATTTGATGGTTAGATTGAAGAAATTTAGCTTCACATTCATCGATTTAGCCCACGTGAACTCAGATTTGATGGTTAGATTGAAGAAATTTAGCTTCACATTCATCGATTTAGCCCACGTGAACTCAGATTTGATGGTTAGATTGAAGAAATTTAGCTTCACATTCATCGATTTAGCCCACGTGAACTCAGATTTGATGGTTAGATTGAAGAAATTTAGCTTCACATTCATCGATTTAGCCCACGTGAACTCAGATTTGATGGTTAGATTGAAGAAATTTAGCTTCACATTCATCGATTTAGCCCACGTGAACTCAGATTTGATGGTTAGATTGAAGAAATTTAGCTTCACATTCATCGATTTAGCCCACGTGAACTCAGATTTGATGGTTAGATTGAAGAAATTTAGCTTCACATTCGTCGATTTAGCCCACGTGAACTCAGATTTGATGGTTAGATTGAAGAAATTTAGCTTCACATTCATCGATTTAGCCCACGTGAACTCAGATTTGATGGTTAGATTGAAGAAATTTAGCTTCACATTCGTCGATTTAGCCCACGTGAACTCAGATTTGATGGTTAGATTGAAGAAATTTAGCTTCACATTCATCGATTTAGCCCACGTGAACTCAGATTTGATGGTTAGATTGAAGAAATTTAGCTTCACATTCGTCGATTTAGCCCACGTGAACTCAGATTTGATGGTTAGATTGAAGAAATTTAGCTTCACATTCATCGATTTAGCCCACGTGAACTCAGATTTGATGGTTAGATTGAAGAAATTTAGCTTCACATTCATCGATTTAGCCCACGTGAACTCAGATTTGATGGTTAGATTGAAGAAATTTAGCTTCACATTCATCGATTTAGCCCACGTGAACTCAGATTTGATGGTTAGATTGAAGAAATTTAGCTTCACATTCATCGATTTAGCCCACGTGAACTCAGATTTGATGGTTAGATTGAAGAATTTAGCTTCACATTCGTCGATTTAGCCCACGTGAACTCAGATTTGATGGTTAGATTGAAGAAATTTAGCTTCACATTCATCGATTTAGCCCACGTGAACTCAGATTTGATGGTTAGATTGAAGAAATTTAGCTTCACATTCCGATTTAGCCCACGTGAACTCAGATTTGATGGTTAGATTGAAGAAATTTAGCTTCACATTCATCGATTTAGCCCACGTGAACTCAGATTTGATGGTTAGATTGAAGAAATTTAGCTTCACATTCATCGATTTAGCCCACGTGAACTCAGATTTGATGGTTAGATTGAAGAAATTTAGCTTCACATTCATCGATTTAGCCCACGTGAACTCAGATTTGATGGTTAGATTGAAGAAATTTAGCTTCACATTCTCGATTTAGCCCACGTGAACTCAGATTTGATGGTTAGATTGAAGAAATTTAGCTTCACATTCATCGATTTAGCCCACGTGAACTCAGATTTGATGGTTAGATTGAAGAAATTTAGCTTCACATTCGTCGATTTAGCCCACGTGAACTCAGATTTGATGGTTAGATTGAAGAAATTTAGCTTCACATTCATCGATTTAGCCCACGTGAACTCAGATTTGATGGTTAGATTGAAGAAATTTAGCTTCACATTCATCGATTTAGCCCACGTGAACTCAGATTTGATGGTTAGATTGAAGAAATTTAGCTTCACATTCATCGATTTAGCCCACGTGAACTCAGATTTGATGGTTAGATTGAAGAAATTTAGCTTCACATTCGTCGATTTAGCCCACGTGAACTCAGATTTGATGGTTAGATTGAAGAAATTTAGCTTCACATTCATCGATTTAGCCCACGTGAACTCAGATTTGATGGTTAGATTGAAGAAATTTAGCTTCACATTCATCGATTTAGCCCACGTGAACTCAGATTTGATGGTTAGATTGAAGAAATTTAGCTTCACATTCATCGATTTAGCCCACGTGAACTCAGATTTGATGGTTAGATTGAAGAAATTTAGCTTCACATTCATCGATTTAGCCCACGTGAACTCAGATTTGATGGTTAGATTGAAGAAATTTAGCTTCACATTCATCGATTTAGCCCACGTGAACTCAGATTTGATGGTTAGATTGAAGAAATTTAGCTTCACATTCATCGATTTAGCCCACGTGAACTCAGATTTGATGGTTAGATTGAAGAAATTTAGCTTCACATTCATCGATTTAGCCCACGTGAACTCAGATTTGATGGTTAGATTGAAGAAATTTAGCTTCACATTCATCGATTTAGCCCACGTGAACTCAGATTTGATGGTTAGATTGAAGAAATTTAGCTTCACATTCGTCGATTTAGCCCACGTGAACTCAGATTTGATGGTTAGATTGAAGAAATTTAGCTTCACATTCGTCGATTTAGCCCACGTGAACTCAGATTTGATGGTTAGATTGAAGAAATTTAGCTTCACATTCATCGATTTAGCCCACGTGAACTCAGATTTGATGGTTAGATTGAAGAAATTTAGCTTCACATTCGTCGATTTAGCCCACGTGAACTCAGATTTGATGGTTAGATTGAAGAAATTTAGCTTCACATTCATCGATTTAGCCCACGTGAACTCAGATTTGATGGTTAGATTGAAGAAATTTAGCTTCACATTCATCGATTTAGCCCACGTGAACTCAGATTTGATGGTTAGATTGAAGAAATTTAGCTTCACATTCATCGATTTAGCCCACGTGAACTCAGATTTGATGGTTAGATTGAAGAAATTTAGCTTCACATTCATCGATTTAGCCCACGTGAACTCAGATTTGATGGTTAGATTGAAGAAATTTAGCTTCACATTCGTCGATTTAGCCCACGTGAACTCAGATTTGATGGTTAGATTGAAGAAATTTAGCTTCACATTCATCGATTTAGCCCACGTGAACTCAGATTTGATGGTTAGATTGAAGAAATTTAGCTTCACATTCATCGATTTAGCCCACGTGAACTCAGATTTGATGGTTAGATTGAAGAAATTTAGCTTCACATTCATCGATTTAGCCCACGTGAACTCAGATTTGATGGTTAGATTGAAGAAATTTAGCTTCACATTCATCGATTTAGCCCACGTGAACTCAGATTTGATGGTTAGATTGAAGAAATTTAGCTTCACATTCATCGATTTAGCCCACGTGAACTCAGATTTGATGGTTAGATTGAAGAAATTTAGCTTCACATTCATCGATTTAGCCCACGTGAACTCAGATTTGATGGTTAGATTGAAGAAATTTAGCTTCACATTCATCGATTTAGCCCACGTGAACTCAGATTTGATGGTTAGATTGAAGAAATTTAGCTTCACATTCATCGATTTAGCCCACGTGAACTCAGATTTGATGGTTAGATTGAAGAAATTTAGCTTCACATTCGTCGATTTAGCCCACGTGAACTCAGATTTGATGGTTAGATTGAAGAAATTTAGCTTCACATTCGATCGATTTAGCCCACGTGAACTCAGATTTGATGGTTAGATTGAAGAAATTTAGCTTCACATTCATCGATTTAGCCCACGTGAACTCAGATTTGATGGTTAGATTGAAGAAATTTAGCTTCACATTCATCGATTTAGCCCACGTGAACTCAGATTTGATGGTTAGATTGAAGAAATTTAGCTTCACATTCATCGATTTAGCCCACGTGAACTCAGATTTGATGGTTAGATTGAAGAAATTTAGCTTCACATTCATCGATTTAGCCCACGTGAACTCAGATTTGATGGTTAGATTGAAGAAATTTAGCTTCACATTCATCGATTTAGCCCACGTGAACTCAGATTTGATGGTTAGATTGAAGAAATTTAGCTTCACATTCGTCGATTTAGCCCACGTGAACTCAGATTTGATGGTTAGATTGAAGAAATTTAGCTTCACATTCATCGATTTAGCCCACGTGAACTCAGATTTGATGGTTAGATTGAAGAAATTTAGCTTCACATTCATCGATTTAGCCCACGTGAACTCAGATTTGATGGTTAGATTGAAGAAATTTAGCTTCACATTCATCGATTTAGCCCACGTGAACTCAGATTTGATGGTTAGATTGAAGAAATTTAGCTTCACATTCATCGATTTAGCCCACGTGAACTCAGATTTGATGGTTAGATTGAAGAAATTTAGCTTCACATTCATCGATTTAGCCCACGTGAACTCAGATTTGATGGTTAGATTGAAGAAATTTAGCTTCACATTCGTCGATTTAGCCCACGTGAACTCAGATTTGATGGTTAGATTGAAGAAATTTAGCTTCACATTCATCGATTTAGCCCACGTGAACTCAGATTTGATGGTTAGATTGAAGAAATTTAGCTTCACATTCATCGATTTAGCCCACGTGAACTCAGATTTGATGGTTAGATTGAAGAAATTTAGCTTCACATTCATCGATTTAGCCCACGTGAACTCAGATTTGATGGTTAGATTGAAGAAATTTAGCTTCACATTCATCGATTTAGCCCACGTGAACTCAGATTTGATGGTTAGATTGAAGAAATTTAGCTTCACATTCATCGATTTAGCCCACGTGAACTCAGATTTGATGGTTAGATTGAAGAAATTTAGCTTCACATTCATCGATTTAGCCCACGTGAACTCAGATTTGATGGTTAGATTGAAGAAATTTAGCTTCACATTCATCGATTTAGCCCACGTGAACTCAGATTTGATGGTTAGATTGAAGAAATTTAGCTTCACATTCGTCGATTTAGCCCACGTGAACTCAGATTTGATGGTTAGATTGAAGAAATTTAGCTTCACATTCATCGATTTAGCCCACGTGAACTCAGATTTGATGGTTAGATTGAAGAAATTTAGCTTCACATTCATCGATTTAGCCCACGTGAACTCAGATTTGATGGTTAGATTGAAGAAATTTAGCTTCACATTCATCGATTTAGCCCACGTGAACTCAGATTTGATGGTTAGATTGAAGAAATTTAGCTTCACATTCATCGATTTAGCCCACGTGAACTCAGATTTGATGGTTAGATTGAAGAAATTTAGCTTCACATTCATCGATTTAGCCCACGTGAACTCAGATTTGATGGTTAGATTGAAGAAATTTAGCTTCACATTCATCGATTTAGCCCACGTGAACTCAGATTTGATGGTTAGATTGAAGAAATTTAGCTTCACATTCGTCGATTTAGCCCACGTGAACTCAGATTTGATGGTTAGATTGAAGAAATTTAGCTTCACATTCATCGATTTAGCCCACGTGAACTCAGATTTGATGGTTAGATTGAAGAAATTTAGCTTCACATTCATCGATTTAGCCCACGTGAACTCAGATTTGATGGTTAGATTGAAGAAATTTAGCTTCACATTCATCGATTTAGCCCACGTGAACTCAGATTTGATGGTTAGATTGAAGAAATTTAGCTTCACATTCATCGATTTAGCCCACGTGAACTCAGATTTGATGGTTAGATTGAAGAAATTTAGCTTCACATTCGTCGATTTAGCCCACGTGAACTCAGATTTGATGGTTAGATTGAAGAAATTTAGCTTCACATTCGTCGATTTAGCCCACGTGAACTCAGATTTGATGGTTAGATTGAAGAAATTTAGCTTCACATTCATCGATTTAGCCCACGTGAACTCAGATTTGATGGTTAGATTGAAGAAATTTAGCTTCACATTCGTCGATTTAGCCCACGTGAACTCAGATTTGATGGTTAGATTGAAGAAATTTAGCTTCACATTCATCGATTTAGCCCACGTGAACTCAGATTTGATGGTTAGATTGAAGAAATTTAGCTTCACATTCGTCGATTTAGCCCACGTGAACTCAGATTTGATGGTTAGATTGAAGAAATTTAGCTTCACATTCATCGATTTAGCCCACGTGAACTCAGATTTGATGGTTAGATTGAAGAAATTTAGCTTCACATTCATCGATTTAGCCCACGTGAACTCAGATTTGATGGTTAGATTGAAGAAATTTAGCTTCACATTCATCGATTTAGCCCACGTGAACTCAGATTTGATGGTTAGATTGAAGAAATTTAGCTTCACATTCATCGATTTAGCCCACGTGAACTCAGATTTGATGGTTAGATTGAAGAAATTTAGCTTCACATTCTCGATTTAGCCCACGTGAACTCAGATTTGATGGTTAGATTGAAGAAATTTAGCTTCACATTCATCGATTTAGCCCACGTGAACTCAGATTTGATGGTTAGATTGAAGAAATTTAGCTTCACATTCATCGATTTAGCCCACGTGAACTCAGATTTGATGGTTAGATTGAAGAAATTTAGCTTCACATTCATCGATTTAGCCCACGTGAACTCAGATTTGATGGTTAGATTGAAGAAATTTAGCTTCACATTCATCGATTTAGCCCACGTGAACTCAGATTTGATGGTTAGATTGAAGAAATTTAGCTTCACATTCATCGATTTAGCCCACGTGAACTCAGATTTGATGGTTAGATTGAAGAAATTTAGCTTCACATTCATCGATTTAGCCCACGTGAACTCAGATTTGATGGTTAGATTGAAGAAATTTAGCTTCACATTCATCGATTTAGCCCACGTGAACTCAGATTTGATGGTTAGATTGAAGAAATTTAGCTTCACATTCATCGATTTAGCCCACGTGAACTCAGATTTGATGGTTAGATTGAAGAAATTTAGCTTCACATTATCGATTTAGCCCACGTGAACTCAGATTTGATGGTTAGATTGAAGAAATTTAGCTTCACATTCTCGATTTAGCCCACGTGAACTCAGATTTGATGGTTAGATTGAAGAAATTTAGCTTCACATTCATCGATTTAGCCCACGTGAACTCAGATTTGATGGTTAGATTGAAGAAATTTAGCTTCACATTCATCGATTTAGCCCACGTGAACTCAGATTTGATGGTTAGATTGAAGAAATTTAGCTTCACATTCATCGATTTAGCCCACGTGAACTCAGATTTGATGGTTAGATTGAAGAAATTTAGCTTCACATTCATCGATTTAGCCCACGTGAACTCAGATTTGATGGTTAGATTGAAGAAATTTAGCTTCACATTCATCGATTTAGCCCACGTGAACTCAGATTTGATGGTTAGATTGAAGAAATTTAGCTTCACATTCATCGATTTAGCCCACGTGAACTCAGATTTGATGGTTAGATTGAAGAAATTTAGCTTCACATTCATCGATTTAGCCCACGTGAACTCAGATTTGATGGTTAGATTGAAGAAATTTAGCTTCACATTCATCGATTTAGCCCACGTGAACTCAGATTTGATGGTTAGATTGAAGAAATTTAGCTTCACATTCATCGATTTAGCCCACGTGAACTCAGATTTGATGGTTAGATTGAAGAAATTTAGCTTCACATTCTCGATTTAGCCCACGTGAACTCAGATTTGATGGTTAGATTGAAGAAATTTAGCTTCACATTCGTCGATTTAGCCCACGTGAACTCAGATTTGATGGTTAGATTGAAGAAATTTAGCTTCACATTCTCGATTTAGCCCACGTGAACTCAGATTTGATGGTTAGATTGAAGAAATTTAGCTTCACATTCATCGATTTAGCCCACGTGAACTCAGATTTGATGGTTAGATTGAAGAAATTTAGCTTCACATTCATCGATTTAGCCCACGTGAACTCAGATTTGATGGTTAGATTGAAGAAATTTAGCTTCACATTCATCGATTTAGCCCACGTGAACTCAGATTTGATGGTTAGATTGAAGAAATTTAGCTTCACATTCATCGATTTAGCCCACGTGAACTCAGATTTGATGGTTAGATTGAAGAAATTTAGCTTCACATTCATCGATTTAGCCCACGTGAACTCAGATTTGATGGTTAGATTGAAGAAATTTAGCTTCACATTCATCGATTTAGCCCACGTGAACTCAGATTTGATGGTTAGATTGAAGAAATTTAGCTTCACATTCATCGATTTAGCCCACGTGAACTCAGATTTGATGGTTAGATTGAAGAAATTTAGCTTCACATTCATCGATTTAGCCCACGTGAACTCAGATTTGATGGTTAGATTGAAGAAATTTAGCTTCACATTCATCGATTTAGCCCACGTGAACTCAGATTTGATGGTTAGATTGAAGAAATTTAGCTTCACATTCTCGATTTAGCCCACGTGAACTCAGATTTGATGGTTAGATTGAAGAAATTTAGCTTCACATTCATCGATTTAGCCCACGTGAACTCAGATTTGATGGTTAGATTGAAGAAATTTAGCTTCACATTCATCGATTTAGCCCACGTGAACTCAGATTTGATGGTTAGATTGAAGAAATTTAGCTTCACATTCATCGATTTAGCCCACGTGAACTCAGATTTGATGGTTAGATTGAAGAAATTTAGCTTCACATTCATCGATTTAGCCCACGTGAACTCAGATTTGATGGTTAGATTGAAGAAATTTAGCTTCACATTCATCGATTTAGCCCACGTGAACTCAGATTTGATGGTTAGATTGAAGAAATTTAGCTTCACATTCATCGATTTAGCCCACGTGAACTCAGATTTGATGGTTAGATTGAAGAAATTTAGCTTCACATTCATCGATTTAGCCCACGTGAACTCAGATTTGATGGTTAGATTGAAGAAATTTAGCTTCACATTCATCGATTTAGCCCACGTGAACTCAGATTTGATGGTTAGATTGAAGAAATTTAGCTTCACATTCATCGATTTAGCCCACGTGAACTCAGATTTGATGGTTAGATTGAAGAAATTTAGCTTCACATTCATCGATTTAGCCCACGTGAACTCAGATTTGATGGTTAGATTGAAGAAATTTAGCTTCACATTCATCGATTTAGCCCACGTGAACTCAGATTTGATGGTTAGATTGAAGAAATTTAGCTTCACATTCATCGATTTAGCCCACGTGAACTCAGATTTGATGGTTAGATTGAAGAAATTTAGCTTCACATTCATCGATTTAGCCCACGTGAACTCAGATTTGATGGTTAGATTGAAGAAATTTAGCTTCACATTCATCGATTTAGCCCACGTGAACTCAGATTTGATGGTTAGATTGAAGAAATTTAGCTTCACATTCATCGATTTAGCCCACGTGAACTCAGATTTGATGGTTAGATTGAAGAAATTTAGCTTCACATTCATCGATTTAGCCCACGTGAACTCAGATTTGATGGTTAGATTGAAGAAATTTAGCTTCACATTCATCGATTTAGCCCACGTGAACTCAGATTTGATGGTTAGATTGAAGAAATTTAGCTTCACATTCATCGATTTAGCCCACGTGAACTCAGATTTGATGGTTAGATTGAAGAAATTTAGCTTCACATTCATCGATTTAGCCCACGTGAACTCAGATTTGATGGTTAGATTGAAGAAATTTAGCTTCACATTCATCGATTTAGCCCACGTGAACTCAGATTTGATGGTTAGATTGAAGAAATTTAGCTTCACATTCATCGATTTAGCCCACGTGAACTCAGATTTGATGGTTAGATTGAAGAAATTTAGCTTCACATTCATCGATTTAGCCCACGTGAACTCAGATTTGATGGTTAGATTGAAGAAATTTAGCTTCACATTCATCGATTTAGCCCACGTGAACTCAGATTTGATGGTTAGATTGAAGAAATTTAGCTTCACATTCATCGATTTAGCCCACGTGAACTCAGATTTGATGGTTAGATTGAAGAAATTTAGCTTCACATTCATCGATTTAGCCCACGTGAACTCAGATTTGATGGTTAGATTGAAGAAATTTAGCTTCACATTCATCGATTTAGCCCACGTGAACTCAGATTTGATGGTTAGATTGAAGAAATTTAGCTTCACATTCATCGATTTAGCCCACGTGAACTCAGATTTGATGGTTAGATTGAAGAAATTTAGCTTCACATTCATCGATTTAGCCCACGTGAACTCAGATTTGATGGTTAGATTGAAGAAATTTAGCTTCACATTCATCGATTTAGCCCACGTGAACTCAGATTTGATGGTTAGATTGAAGAAATTTAGCTTCACATTCATCGATTTAGCCCACGTGAACTCAGATTTGATGGTTAGATTGAAGAAATTTAGCTTCACATTCATCGATTTAGCCCACGTGAACTCAGATTTGATGGTTAGATTGAAGAAATTTAGCTTCACATTCATCGATTTAGCCCACGTGAACTCAGATTTGATGGTTAGATTGAAGAAATTTAGCTTCACATTCATCGATTTAGCCCACGTGAACTCAGATTTGATGGTTAGATTGAAGAAATTTAGCTTCACATTCTCGATTTAGCCCACGTGAACTCAGATTTGATGGTTAGATTGAAGAAATTTAGCTTCACATTCATCGATTTAGCCCACGTGAACTCAGATTTGATGGTTAGATTGAAGAAATTTAGCTTCACATTCATCGATTTAGCCCACGTGAACTCAGATTTGATGGTTAGATTGAAGAAATTTAGCTTCACATTCATCGATTTAGCCCACGTGAACTCAGATTTGATGGTTAGATTGAAGAAATTTAGCTTCACATTCATCGATTTAGCCCACGTGAACTCAGATTTGATGGTTAGATTGAAGAAATTTAGCTTCACATTCATCGATTTAGCCCACGTGAACTCAGATTTGATGGTTAGATTGAAGAAATTTAGCTTCACATTCATCGATTTAGCCCACGTGAACTCAGATTTGATGGTTAGATTGAAGAAATTTAGCTTCACATTCATCGATTTAGCCCACGTGAACTCAGATTTGATGGTTAGATTGAAGAAATTTAGCTTCACATTCATCGATTTAGCCCACGTGAACTCAGATTTGATGGTTAGATTGAAGAAATTTAGCTTCACATTCATCGATTTAGCCCACGTGAACTCAGATTTGATGGTTAGATTGAAGAAATTTAGCTTCACATTCATCGATTTAGCCCACGTGAACTCAGATTTGATGGTTAGATTGAAGAAATTTAGCTTCACATTCATCGATTTAGCCCACGTGAACTCAGATTTGATGGTTAGATTGAAGAAATTTAGCTTCACATTCATCGATTTAGCCCACGTGAACTCAGATTTGATGGTTAGATTGAAGAAATTTAGCTTCACATTCATCGATTTAGCCCACGTGAACTCAGATTTGATGGTTAGATTGAAGAAATTTAGCTTCACATTCATCGATTTAGCCCACGTGAACTCAGATTTGATGGTTAGATTGAAGAAATTTAGCTTCACATTCATCGATTTAGCCCACGTGAACTCAGATTTGATGGTTAGATTGAAGAAATTTAGCTTCACATTCATCGATTTAGCCCACGTGAACTCAGATTTGATGGTTAGATTGAAGAAATTTAGCTTCACATTCATCGATTTAGCCCACGTGAACTCAGATTTGATGGTTAGATTGAAGAAATTTAGCTTCACATTCATCGATTTAGCCCACGTGAACTCAGATTTGATGGTTAGATTGAAGAAATTTAGCTTCACATTCATCGATTTAGCCCACGTGAACTCAGATTTGATGGTTAGATTGAAGAAATTTAGCTTCACATTCATCGATTTAGCCCACGTGAACTCAGATTTGATGGTTAGATTGAAGAAATTTAGCTTCACATTCATCGATTTAGCCCACGTGAACTCAGATTTGATGGTTAGATTGAAGAAATTTAGCTTCACATTCATCGATTTAGCCCACGTGAACTCAGATTTGATGGTTAGATTGAAGAAATTTAGCTTCACATTCATCGATTTAGCCCACGTGAACTCAGATTTGATGGTTAGATTGAAGAAATTTAGCTTCACATTCATCGATTTAGCCCACGTGAACTCAGATTTGATGGTTAGATTGAAGAAATTTAGCTTCACATTCATCGATTTAGCCCACGTGAACTCAGATTTGATGGTTAGATTGAAGAAATTTAGCTTCACATTCATCGATTTAGCCCACGTGAACTCAGATTTGATGGTTAGATTGAAGAAATTTAGCTTCACATTCATCGATTTAGCCCACGTGAACTCAGATTTGATGGTTAGATTGAAGAAATTTAGCTTCACATTCATCGATTTAGCCCACGTGAACTCAGATTTGATGGTTAGATTGAAGAAATTTAGCTTCACATTCATCGATTTAGCCCACGTGAACTCAGATTTGATGGTTAGATTGAAGAAATTTAGCTTCACATTCATCGATTTAGCCCACGTGAACTCAGATTTGATGGTTAGATTGAAGAAATTTAGCTTCACATTCATCGATTTAGCCCACGTGAACTCAGATTTGATGGTTAGATTGAAGAAATTTAGCTTCACATTCATCGATTTAGCCCACGTGAACTCAGATTTGATGGTTAGATTGAAGAAATTTAGCTTCACATTCATCGATTTAGCCCACGTGAACTCAGATTTGATGGTTAGATTGAAGAAATTTAGCTTCACATTCATCGATTTAGCCCACGTGAACTCAGATTTGATGGTTAGATTGAAGAAATTTAGCTTCACATTCATCGATTTAGCCCACGTGAACTCAGATTTGATGGTTAGATTGAAGAAATTTAGCTTCACATTCATCGATTTAGCCCACGTGAACTCAGATTTGATGGTTAGATTGAAGAAATTTAGCTTCACATTCGTCGATTTAGCCCACGTGAACTCAGATTTGATGGTTAGATTGAAGAAATTTAGCTTCACATTCATCGATTTAGCCCACGTGAACTCAGATTTGATGGTTAGATTGAAGAAATTTAGCTTCACATTCATCGATTTAGCCCACGTGAACTCAGATTTGATGGTTAGATTGAAGAAATTTAGCTTCACATTCATCGATTTAGCCCACGTGAACTCAGATTTGATGGTTAGATTGAAGAAATTTAGCTTCACATTCATCGATTTAGCCCACGTGAACTCAGATTTGATGGTTAGATTGAAGAAATTTAGCTTCACATTCATCGATTTAGCCCACGTGAACTCAGATTTGATGGTTAGATTGAAGAAATTTAGCTTCACATTCATCGATTTAGCCCACGTGAACTCAGATTTGATGGTTAGATTGAAGAAATTTAGCTTCACATTCATCGATTTAGCCCACGTGAACTCAGATTTGATGGTTAGATTGAAGAAATTTAGCTTCACATTCATCGATTTAGCCCACGTGAACTCAGATTTGATGGTTAGATTGAAGAAATTTAGCTTCACATTCGTCGATTTAGCCCACGTGAACTCAGATTTGATGGTTAGATTGAAGAAATTTAGCTTCACATTCATCGATTTAGCCCACGTGAACTCAGATTTGATGGTTAGATTGAAGAAATTTAGCTTCACATTCATCGATTTAGCCCACGTGAACTCAGATTTGATGGTTAGATTGAAGAAATTTAGCTTCACATTCATCGATTTAGCCCACGTGAACTCAGATTTGATGGTTAGATTGAAGAAATTTAGCTTCACATTCATCGATTTAGCCCACGTGAACTCAGATTTGATGGTTAGATTGAAGAAATTTAGCTTCACATTCATCGATTTAGCCCACGTGAACTCAGATTTGATGGTTAGATTGAAGAAATTTAGCTTCACATTCATCGATTTAGCCCACGTGAACTCAGATTTGATGGTTAGATTGAAGAAATTTAGCTTCACATTCATCGATTTAGCCCACGTGAACTCAGATTTGATGGTTAGATTGAAGAAATTTAGCTTCACATTCATCGATTTAGCCCACGTGAACTCAGATTTGATGGTTAGATTGAAGAAATTTAGCTTCACATTCATCGATTTAGCCCACGTGAACTCAGATTTGATGGTTAGATTGAAGAAATTTAGCTTCACATTCATCGATTTAGCCCACGTGAACTCAGATTTGATGGTTAGATTGAAGAAATTTAGCTTCACATTCATCGATTTAGCCCACGTGAACTCAGATTTGATGGTTAGATTGAAGAAATTTAGCTTCACATTCATCGATTTAGCCCACGTGAACTCAGATTTGATGGTTAGATTGAAGAAATTTAGCTTCACATTCATCGATTTAGCCCACGTGAACTCAGATTTGATGGTTAGATTGAAGAAATTTAGCTTCACATTCATCGATTTAGCCCACGTGAACTCAGATTTGATGGTTAGATTGAAGAAATTTAGCTTCACATTCATCGATTTAGCCCACGTGAACTCAGATTTGATGGTTAGATTGAAGAAATTTAGCTTCACATTCATCGATTTAGCCCACGTGAACTCAGATTTGATGGTTAGATTGAAGAAATTTAGCTTCACATTCATCGATTTAGCCCACGTGAACTCAGATTTGATGGTTAGATTGAAGAAATTTAGCTTCACATTCATCGATTTAGCCCACGTGAACTCAGATTTGATGGTTAGATTGAAGAAATTTAGCTTCACATTCATCGATTTAGCCCACGTGAACTCAGATTTGATGGTTAGATTGAAGAAATTTAGCTTCACATTCATCGATTTAGCCCACGTGAACTCAGATTTGATGGTTAGATTGAAGAAATTTAGCTTCACATTCATCGATTTAGCCCACGTGAACTCAGATTTGATGGTTAGATTGAAGAAATTTAGCTTCACATTCATCGATTTAGCCCACGTGAACTCAGATTTGATGGTTAGATTGAAGAAATTTAGCTTCACATTCATCGATTTAGCCCACGTGAACTCAGATTTGATGGTTAGATTGAAGAAATTTAGCTTCACATTCATCGATTTAGCCCACGTGAACTCAGATTTGATGGTTAGATTGAAGAAATTTAGCTTCACATTCATCGATTTAGCCCACGTGAACTCAGATTTGATGGTTAGATTGAAGAAATTTAGCTTCACATTCATCGATTTAGCCCACGTGAACTCAGATTTGATGGTTAGATTGAAGAAATTTAGCTTCACATTCATCGATTTAGCCCACGTGAACTCAGATTTGATGGTTAGATTGAAGAAATTTAGCTTCACATTCGTCGATTTAGCCCACGTGAACTCAGATTTGATGGTTAGATTGAAGAAATTTAGCTTCACATTCATCGATTTAGCCCACGTGAACTCAGATTTGATGGTTAGATTGAAGAAATTTAGCTTCACATTCATCGATTTAGCCCACGTGAACTCAGATTTGATGGTTAGATTGAAGAAATTTAGCTTCACATTCATCGATTTAGCCCACGTGAACTCAGATTTGATGGTTAGATTGAAGAAATTTAGCTTCACATTCATCGATTTAGCCCACGTGAACTCAGATTTGATGGTTAGATTGAAGAAATTTAGCTTCACATTCATCGATTTAGCCCACGTGAACTCAGATTTGATGGTTAGATTGAAGAAATTTAGCTTCACATTCATCGATTTAGCCCACGTGAACTCAGATTTGATGGTTAGATTGAAGAAATTTAGCTTCACATTCATCGATTTAGCCCACGTGAACTCAGATTTGATGGTTAGATTGAAGAAATTTAGCTTCACATTCTCGATTTAGCCCACGTGAACTCAGATTTGATGGTTAGATTGAAGAAATTTAGCTTCACATTCATCGATTTAGCCCACGTGAACTCAGATTTGATGGTTAGATTGAAGAAATTTAGCTTCACATTCATCGATTTAGCCCACGTGAACTCAGATTTGATGGTTAGATTGAAGAAATTTAGCTTCACATTCATCGATTTAGCCCACGTGAACTCAGATTTGATGGTTAGATTGAAGAAATTTAGCTTCACATTCATCGATTTAGCCCACGTGAACTCAGATTTGATGGTTAGATTGAAGAAATTTAGCTTCACATTCATCGATTTAGCCCACGTGAACTCAGATTTGATGGTTAGATTGAAGAAATTTAGCTTCACATTCATCGATTTAGCCCACGTGAACTCAGATTTGATGGTTAGATTGAAGAAATTTAGCTTCACATTCATCGATTTAGCCCACGTGAACTCAGATTTGATGGTTAGATTGAAGAAATTTAGCTTCACATTCATCGATTTAGCCCACGTGAACTCAGATTTGATGGTTAGATTGAAGAAATTTAGCTTCACATTCATCGATTTAGCCCACGTGAACTCAGATTTGATGGTTAGATTGAAGAAATTTAGCTTCACATTCATCGATTTAGCCCACGTGAACTCAGATTTGATGGTTAGATTGAAGAAATTTAGCTTCACATTCATCGATTTAGCCCACGTGAACTCAGATTTGATGGTTAGATTGAAGAAATTTAG
The DNA here is from genome assembly GCA_001923025.3 of Taenia multiceps. Taxonomy (NCBI): domain Eukaryota; kingdom Metazoa; phylum Platyhelminthes; class Cestoda; order Cyclophyllidea; family Taeniidae; genus Taenia; species Taenia multiceps. Next base: position 16,427 of record MRSW03000622.1, read on the forward strand.
CTTCACATTCATCGATTTAGCCCACGTGAACTCAGATTTGATGGTTAGATTGAAGAAATTTAGCTTCACATTCATCGATTTAGCCCACGTGAACTCAGATTTGATGGTTAGATTGAAGAAATTTAGCTTCACATTCATCGATTTAGCCCACGTGAACTCAGATTTGATGGTTAGATTGAAGAAATTTAGCTTCACATTCATCGATTTAGCCCACGTGAACTCAGATTTGATGGTTAGATTGAAGAAATTTAGCTTCACATTCATCGATTTAGCCCACGTGAACTCAGATTTGATGGTTAGATTGAAGAAATTTAGCTTCACATTCATCGATTTAGCCCACGTGAACTCAGATTTGATGGTTAGATTGAAGAAATTTAGCTTCACATTCATCGATTTAGCCCACGTGAACTCAGATTTGATGGTTAGATTGAAGAAATTTAGCTTCACATTCATCGATTTAGCCCACGTGAACTCAGATTTGATGGTTAGATTGAAGAAATTTAGCTTCACATTCATCGATTTAGCCCACGTGAACTCAGATTTGATGGTTAGATTGAAGAAATTTAGCTTCACATTCATCGATTTAGCCCACGTGAACTCAGATTTGATGGTTAGATTGAAGAAATTTAGCTTCACATTCATCGATTTAGCCCACGTGAACTCAGATTTGATGGTTAGATTGAAGAAATTTAGCTTCACATTCATCGATTTAGCCCACGTGAACTCAGATTTGATGGTTAGATTGAAGAAATTTAGCTTCACATTCATCGATTTAGCCCACGTGAACTCAGATTTGATGGTTAGATTGAAGAAATTTAGCTTCACATTCATCGATTTAGCCCACGTGAACTCAGATTTGATGGTTAGATTGAAGAAATTTAGCTTCACATTCATCGATTTAGCCCACGTGAACTCAGATTTGATGGTTAGATTGAAGAAATTTAGCTTCACATTCATCGATTTAGCCCACGTGAACTCAGATTTGATGGTTAGATTGAAGAAATTTAGCTTCACATTCGTCGATTTAGCCCACGTGAACTCAGATTTGATGGTTAGATTGAAGAAATTTAGCTTCACATTCATCGATTTAGCCCACGTGAACTCAGATTTGATGGTTAGATTGAAGAAATTTAGCTTCACATTCGTCGATTTAGCCCACGTGAACTCAGATTTGATGGTTAGATTGAAGAAATTTAGCTTCACATTCATCGATTTAGCCCACGTGAACTCAGATTTGATGGTTAGATTGAAGAAATTTAGCTTCACATTCATCGATTTAGCCCACGTGAACTCAGATTTGATGGTTAGATTGAAGAAATTTAGCTTCACATTCATCGATTTAGCCCACGTGAACTCAGATTTGATGGTTAGATTGAAGAAATTTAGCTTCACATTCATCGATTTAGCCCACGTGAACTCAGATTTGATGGTTAGATTGAAGAAATTTAGCTTCACATTCATCGATTTAGCCCACGTGAACTCAGATTTGATGGTTAGATTGAAGAAATTTAGCTTCACATTCGTCGATTTAGCCCACGTGAACTCAGATTTGATGGTTAGATTGAAGAAATTTAGCTTCACATTCATCGATTTAGCCCACGTGAACTCAGATTTGATGGTTAGATTGAAGAAATTTAGCTTCACATTCATCGATTTAGCCCACGTGAACTCAGATTTGATGGTTAGATTGAAGAAATTTAGCTTCACATTCATCGATTTAGCCCACGTGAACTCAGATTTGATGGTTAGATTGAAGAAATTTAGCTTCACATTCATCGATTTAGCCCACGTGAACTCAGATTTGATGGTTAGATTGAAGAAATTTAGCTTCACATTCATCGATTTAGCCCACGTGAACTCAGATTTGATGGTTAGATTGAAGAAATTTAGCTTCACATTCATCGATTTAGCCCACGTGAACTCAGATTTGATGGTTAGATTGAAGAAATTTAGCTTCACATTCATCGATTTAGCCCACGTGAACTCAGATTTGATGGTTAGATTGAAGAAATTTAGCTTCACATTCATCGATTTAGCCCACGTGAACTCAGATTTGATGGTTAGATTGAAGAAATTTAGCTTCACATTCATCGATTTAGCCCACGTGAACTCAGATTTGATGGTTAGATTGAAGAAATTTAGCTTCACATTCATCGATTTAGCCCACGTGAACTCAGATTTGATGGTTAGATTGAAGAAATTTAGCTTCACATTCATCGATTTAGCCCACGTGAACTCAGATTTGATGGTTAGATTGAAGAAATTTAGCTTCACATTCATCGATTTAGCCCACGTGAACTCAGATTTGATGGTTAGATTGAAGAAATTTAGCTTCACATTCATCGATTTAGCCCACGTGAACTCAGATTTGATGGTTAGATTGAAGAAATTTAGCTTCACATTCTCGATTTAGCCCACGTGAACTCAGATTTGATGGTTAGATTGAAGAAATTTAGCTTCACATTCGTCGATTTAGCCCACGTGAACTCAGATTTGATGGTTAGATTGAAGAAATTTAGCTTCACATTCATCGATTTAGCCCACGTGAACTCAGATTTGATGGTTAGATTGAAGAAATTTAGCTTCACATTCATCGATTTAGCCCACGTGAACTCAGATTTGATGGTTAGATTGAAGAAATTTAGCTTCACATTCATCGATTTAGCCCACGTGAACTCAGATTTGATGGTTAGATTGAAGAAATTTAGCTTCACATTCATCGATTTAGCCCACGTGAACTCAGATTTGATGGTTAGATTGAAGAAATTTAGCTTCACATTCATCGATTTAGCCCACGTGAACTCAGATTTGATGGTTAGATTGAAGAAATTTAGCTTCACATTCATCGATTTAGCCCACGTGAACTCAGATTTGATGGTTAGATTGAAGAAATTTAGCTTCACATTCATCGATTTAGCCCACGTGAACTCAGATTTGATGGTTAGATTGAAGAAATTTAGCTTCACATTCATCGATTTAGCCCACGTGAACTCAGATTTGATGGTTAGATTGAAGAAATTTAGCTTCACATTCATCGATTTAGCCCACGTGAACTCAGATTTGATGGTTAGATTGAAGAAATTTAGCTTCACATTCATCGATTTAGCCCACGTGAACTCAGATTTGATGGTTAGATTGAAGAAATTTAGCTTCACATTCATCGATTTAGCCCACGTGAACTCAGATTTGATGGTTAGATTGAAGAAATTTAGCTTCACATTCATCGATTTAGCCCACGTGAACTCAGATTTGATGGTTAGATTGAAGAAATTTAGCTTCACATTCATCGATTTAGCCCACGTGAACTCAGATTTGATGGTTAGATTGAAGAAATTTAGCTTCACATTCATCGATTTAGCCCACGTGAACTCAGATTTGATGGTTAGATTGAAGAAATTTAGCTTCACATTCATCGATTTAGCCCACGTGAACTCAGATTTGATGGTTAGATTGAAGAAATTTAGCTTCACATTCATCGATTTAGCCCACGTGAACTCAGATTTGATGGTTAGATTGAAGAAATTTAGCTTCACATTCATCGATTTAGCCCACGTGAACTCAGATTTGATGGTTAGATTGAAGAAATTTAGCTTCACATTCATCGATTTAGCCCACGTGAACTCAGATTTGATGGTTAGATTGAAGAAATTTAGCTTCACATTCATCGATTTAGCCCACGTGAACTCAGATTTGATGGTTAGATTGAAGAAATTTAGCTTCACATTCATCGATTTAGCCCACGTGAACTCAGATTTGATGGTTAGATTGAAGAAATTTAGCTTCACATTCATCGATTTAGCCCACGTGAACTCAGATTTGATGGTTAGATTGAAGAAATTTAGCTTCACATTCATCGATTTAGCCCACGTGAACTCAGATTTGATGGTTAGATTGAAGAAATTTAGCTTCACATTCATCGATTTAGCCCACGTGAACTCAGATTTGATGGTTAGATTGAAGAAATTTAGCTTCACATTCATCGATTTAGCCCACGTGAACTCAGATTTGATGGTTAGATTGAAGAAATTTAGCTTCACATTCATCGATTTAGCCCACGTGAACTCAGATTTGATGGTTAGATTGAAGAAATTTAGCTTCACATTCATCGATTTAGCCCACGTGAACTCAGATTTGATGGTTAGATTGAAGAAATTTAGCTTCACATTCATCGATTTAGCCCACGTGAACTCAGATTTGATGGTTAGATTGAAGAAATTTAGCTTCACATTCATCGATTTAGCCCACGTGAACTCAGATTTGATGGTTAGATTGAAGAAATTTAGCTTCACATTCATCGATTTAGCCCACGTGAACTCAGATTTGATGGTTAGATTGAAGAAATTTAGCTTCACATTCATCGATTTAGCCCACGTGAACTCAGATTTGATGGTTAGATTGAAGAAATTTAGCTTCACATTCATCGATTTAGCCCACGTGAACTCAGATTTGATGGTTAGATTGAAGAAATTTAGCTTCACATTCATCGATTTAGCCCACGTGAACTCAGATTTGATGGTTAGATTGAAGAAATTTAGCTTCACATTCATCGATTTAGCCCACGTGAACTCAGATTTGATGGTTAGATTGAAGAAATTTAGCTTCACATTCATCGATTTAGCCCACGTGAACTCAGATTTGATGGTTAGATTGAAGAAATTTAGCTTCACATTCATCGATTTAGCCCACGTGAACTCAGATTTGATGGTTAGATTGAAGAAATTTAGCTTCACATTCATCGATTTAGCCCACGTGAACTCAGATTTGATGGTTAGATTGAAGAAATTTAGCTTCACATTCATCGATTTAGCCCACGTGAACTCAGATTTGATGGTTAGATTGAAGAAATTTAGCTTCACATTCATCGATTTAGCCCACGTGAACTCAGATTTGATGGTTAGATTGAAGAAATTTAGCTTCACATTCATCGATTTAGCCCACGTGAACTCAGATTTGATGGTTAGATTGAAGAAATTTAGCTTCACATTCATCGATTTAGCCCACGTGAACTCAGATTTGATGGTTAGATTGAAGAAATTTAGCTTCACATTCATCGATTTAGCCCACGTGAACTCAGATTTGATGGTTAGATTGAAGAAATTTAGCTTCACATTCATCGATTTAGCCCACGTGAACTCAGATTTGATGGTTAGATTGAAGAAATTTAGCTTCACATTCATCGATTTAGCCCACGTGAACTCAGATTTGATGGTTAGATTGAAGAAATTTAGCTTCACATTCATCGATTTAGCCCACGTGAACTCAGATTTGATGGTTAGATTGAAGAAATTTAGCTTCACATTCATCGATTTAGCCCACGTGAACTCAGATTTGATGGTTAGATTGAAGAAATTTAGCTTCACATTCATCGATTTAGCCCACGTGAACTCAGATTTGATGGTTAGATTGAAGAAATTTAGCTTCACATTCATCGATTTAGCCCACGTGAACTCAGATTTGATGGTTAGATTGAAGAAATTTAGCTTCACATTCATCGATTTAGCCCACGTGAACTCAGATTTGATGGTTAGATTGAAGAAATTTAGCTTCACATTCATCGATTTAGCCCACGTGAACTCAGATTTGATGGTTAGATTGAAGAAATTTAGCTTCACATTCATCGATTTAGCCCACGTGAACTCAGATTTGATGGTTAGATTGAAGAAATTTAGCTTCACATTCATCGATTTAGCCCACGTGAACTCAGATTTGATGGTTAGATTGAAGAAATTTAGCTTCACATTCATCGATTTAGCCCACGTGAACTCAGATTTGATGGTTAGATTGAAGAAATTTAGCTTCACATTCATCGATTTAGCCCACGTGAACTCAGATTTGATGGTTAGATTGAAGAAATTTAGCTTCACATTCATCGATTTAGCCCACGTGAACTCAGATTTGATGGTTAGATTGAAGAAATTTAGCTTCACATTCATCGATTTAGCCCACGTGAACTCAGATTTGATGGTTAGATTGAAGAAATTTAGCTTCACATTCATCGATTTAGCCCACGTGAACTCAGATTTGATGGTTAGATTGAAGAAATTTAGCTTCACATTCATCGATTTAGCCCACGTGAACTCAGATTTGATGGTTAGATTGAAGAAATTTAGCTTCATTCATCGATTTAGCCCACGTGAACTCAGATTTGATGGTTAGATTGAAGAAATTTAGCTTCACATTCATCGATTTAGCCCACGTGAACTCAGATTTGATGGTTATTGAAGAAATTTAGCTTCACATTCATCGATTTAGCCCACGTGAACTCAGATTTGATGGTTAGATTGAAGAAATTTAGCTTCACATTCATCGATTTAGCCCACGTGAACTCAGATTTGATGGTTAGATTGAAGAAATTTAGCTTCACATTCATCGATTTAGCCCACGTGAACTCAGATTTGATGGTTAGATTGAAGAAATTTAGCTTCACATTCATCGATTTAGCCCACGTGAACTCAGATTTGATGGTTAGATTGAAGAAATTTAGCTTCACATTCATCGATTTAGCCCACGTGAACTCAGATTTGATGGTTAGATTGAAGAAATTTAGCTTCACATTCATCGATTTAGCCCACGTGAACTCAGATTTGATGGTTAGATTGAAGAAATTTAGCTTCACATTCATCGATTTAGCCCACGTGAACTCAGATTTGATGGTTAGATTGAAGAAATTTAGCTTCACATTCATCGATTTAGCCCACGTGAACTCAGATTTGATGGTTAGATTGAAGAAATTTAGCTTCGCATTCATCGATTTAGCCCACGTGAACTCAGATTTGATGGTTAGATTGAAGAAATTTAGCTTCACATTCATCGATTTAGCCCACGTGAACTCAGATTTGATGGTTAGATTGAAGAAATTTAGCTTCACATTCATCGATTTAGCCCACGTGAACTCAGATTTGATGGTTAGATTGAAGAAATTTAGCTTCACATTCATCGATTTAGCCCACGTGAACTCAGATTTGATGGTTAGATTGAAGAAATTTAGCTTCACATTCATCGATTTAGCCCACGTGAACTCAGATTTGATGGTTAGATTGAAGAAATTTAGCTTCACATTCATCGATTTAGCCCACGTGAACTCAGATTTGATGGTTAGATTGAAGAAATTTAGCTTCACATTCATCGATTTAGCCCACGTGAACTCAGATTTGATGGTTAGATTGAAGAAATTTAGCTTCACATTCATCGATTTAGCCCACGTGAACTCAGATTTGATGGTTAGATTGAAGAAATTTAGCTTCACATTCATCGATTTAGCCCACGTGAACTCAGATTTGATGGTTAGATTGAAGAAATTTAGCTTCACATTCATCGATTTAGCCCACGTGAACTCAGATTTGATGGTTAGATTGAAGAAATTTAGCTTCACATTCATCGATTTAGCCCACGTGAACTCAGATTTGATGGTTAGATTGAAGAAATTTAGCTTCACATTCATCGATTTAGCCCACGTGAACTCAGATTTGATGGTTAGATTGAAGAAATTTAGCTTCACATTCATCGATTTAGCCCACGTGAACTCAGATTTGATGGTTAGATTGAAGAAATTTAGCTTCACATTCATCGATTTAGCCCACGTGAACTCAGATTTGATGGTTAGATTGAAGAAATTTAGCTTCACATTCATCGATTTAGCCCACGTGAACTCAGATTTGATGGTTAGATTGAAGAAATTTAGCTTCACATTCATCGATTTAGCCCACGTGAACTCAGATTTGATGGTTAGATTGAAGAAATTTAGCTTCACATTCATCGATTTAGCCCACGTGAACTCAGATTTGATGGTTAGATTGAAGAAATTTAGCTTCACATTCATCGATTTAGCCCACGTGAACTCAGATTTGATGGTTAGATTGAAGAAATTTAGCTTCACATTCATCGATTTAGCCCACGTGAACTCAGATTTGATGGTTAGATTGAAGAAATTTAGCTTCACATTCATCGATTTAGCCCACGTGAACTCAGATTTGATGGTTAGATTGAAGAAATTTAGCTTCACATTCATCGATTTAGCCCACGTGAACTCAGATTTGATGGTTAGATTGAAGAAATTTAGCTTCACATTCATCGATTTAGCCCACGTGAACTCAGATTTGATGGTTAGATTGAAGAAATTTAGCTTCACATTCATCGATTTAGCCCACGTGAACTCAGATTTGATGGTTAGATTGAAGAAATTTAGCTTCGCATTCATCGATTTAGCCCACGTGAACTCAGATTTGATGGTTAGATTGAAGAAATTTAGCTTCACATTCATCGATTTAGCCCACGTGAACTCAGATTTGATGGTTAGATTGAAGAAATTTAGCTTCACATTCATCGATTTAGCCCACGTGAACTCAGATTTGATGGTTAGATTGAAGAAATTTAGCTTCACATTCATCGATTTAGCCCACGTGAACTCAGATTTGATGGTTAGATTGAAAATTTAGCTTCACATTCATCGATTTAGCCCACGTGAACTCAGATTTGATGGTTAGATTGAAGAAATTTAGCTTCACATTCATCGATTTAGCCCACGTGAACTCAGATTTGATGGTTAGATTGAAGAAATTTAGCTTCACATTCATCGATTTAGCCCACGTGAACTCAGATTTGATGGTTAGATTGAAGAAATTTAGCTTCACATTCATCGATTTAGCCCACGTGAACTCAGATTTGATGGTTAGATTGAGAAATTTAGCTTCACATTCATCGATTTAGCCCACGTGAACTCAGATTTGATGGTTAGATTGAAGAAATTTAGCTTCACATTCGCGATTTAGCCCACGTGAACTCAGATTTGATGGTTAGATTGAAGAAATTTAGCTTCACATTCATCGATTTAGCCCACGTGAACTCAGATTTGATGGTTAGATTGAAGAATTTAGCTTCACATTCGCGATTTAGCCCACGTGAACTCAGATTTGATGGTTAGATTGAAGAAATTTAGCTTCGCATTCATCGATTTAGCCCACGTGAACTCAGATTTGATGGTTAGATTGAAGAAATTTAGCTTCACATTCATCGATTTAGCCCACGTGAACTCAGATTTGATGGTTAGATTGAAGAAATTTAGCTTCACATTCATCGATTTAGCCCACGTGAACTCAGATTTGATGGTTAGATTGAAGAAATTTAGCTTCACATTCATCGATTTAGCCCACGTGAACTCAGATTTGATGGTTAGATTGAAGAATTTAGCTTCACATTCATCGATTTAGCCCACGTGAACTCAGATTTGATGGTTTGAAGAAATTTAGCTTCACATTCGTCGATTTAGCCCACGTGAACTCAGATTTGATGGTTAGATTGAAGAATTTAGCTTCACATTCATCGATTTAGCCCACGTGAACTCAGATTTGATGGTTAGATTGAAGAAATTTAGCTTCACATTCATCGATTTAGCCCACGTGAACTCAGATTTGATGGTTAGATTGAAGAAATTTAGCTTCACATTCATCGATTTAGCCCACGTGAACTCAGATTTGATGGTTAGATTGAAGAAAGCTTCACATTCATCGATTTAGCCCACGTGAACTCAGATTTGATGGTTAGATTGAAGAAATTTAGCTTCACATTCATCGATTTAGCCCACGTGAACTCAGATTTGATGGTTAGATTGAAGAAATTTAGCTTCACATTCATCGATTTAGCCCACGTGAACTCAGATTTGATGGTTAGATTGAAGAAATTTAGCTTCACATTCATCGATTTAGCCCACGTGAACTCAGATTTGATGGTTAGATTGAAGAAATTTAGCTTCACATTCATCGATTTAGCCCACGTGAACTCAGATTTGATGGTTAGATTGAAGAAATTTAGCTTCACATTCATCGATTTAGCCCACGTGAACTCAGATTTGATGGTTAGATTGAAGAAATTTAGCTTCACATTCATCGATTTAGCCCACGTGAACTCAGATTTGATGGTTAGATTGAAGAAATTTAGCTTCACATTCATCGATTTAGCCCACGTGAACTCAGATTTGATGGTTGATTGAAGAAATTTAGCTTCACATTCATCGATTTAGCCCACGTGAACTCAGATTTGATGGTTAGATTGAAGAAATTTAGCTTCACATTCATCGATTTAGCCCACGTGAACTCAGATTTGATGGTTAGATTGAAGAAATTTAGCTTCACATTCATCGATTTAGCCCACGTGAACTCAGATTTGATGGTTAGATTGAAGAAATTTAGCTTCACATTCATCGATTTAGCCCACGTGAACTCAGATTTGATGGTTAGATTGAAGAAATTTAGCTTCACATTCATCGATTTAGCCCACGTGAACTCAGATTTGATGGTTAGATTGAAGAAATTTAGCTTCACATTCATCGATTTAGCCCACGTGAACTCAGATTTGATGGTTAGATTGAAGAAATTTAGCTTCATTCATCGATTTAGCCCACGTGAACTCAGATTTGATGGTTAGATTGAAGATTTAGCTTCACATTCATCGATTTAGCCCACGTGAACTCAGATTTGATGGTTAGATTGAAGAAATTTAGCTTCGCATTCGTCGATTTAGCCCACGTGAACTCAGATTTGATGGTTAGATTGAAAAATTTAGCTTCACATTCATCGATTTAGCCCACGTGAACTCAGATTTGATGGTTAGATTGAAGAAATTTAGCTTCACATTCTCGATTTAGCCCACGTGAACTCAGATTTGATGGTTAGATTGAAGAAATTTAGCTTCACATTCATCGATTTAGCCCACGTGAACTCAGATTTGATGGTTAGATTGAAGAAATTTAGCTTCACATTCATCGATTTAGCCCACGTGAACTCAGATTTGATGGTTAGATTGAAGAAATTTAGCTTCACATTCATCGATTTAGCCCACGTGAACTCAGATTTGATGGTTAGATTGAAGAAATTTAGCTTCACATTCATCGATTTAGCCCACGTGAACTCAGATTTGATGGTTAGATTGAAGAAATTTAGCTTCACATTCATCGATTTAGCCCACGTGAACTCAGATTTGATGGTTAGATTGAAGAAATTTAGCTTCACATTCATCGATTTAGCCCACGTGAACTCAGATTTGATGGTTAGATTGAAGAAATTTAGCTTCACATTCATCGATTTAGCCCACGTGAACTCATTTGATGGTTAGATTGAAGAAATTTAGCTTCACATTCATCGATTTAGCCCACGTGAACTCAGATTTGATGGTTAGATTGAAGAAATTTAGCTTCACATTCATCGATTTAGCCCACGTGAACTCAGATTTGATGGTTAGATTGAAGAAATTTAGCTTCGCATTCATCGATTTAGCCCACGTGAACTCAGATTTGATGGTTAGATTGAAGAATTTAGCTTCACATTCATCGATTTAGCCCACGTGAACTCAGATTTGATGGTTAGATTGAAGAAATTTAGCTTCACATTCATCGATTTAGCCCACGTGAACTCAGATTTGATGGTTAGATTGAAGAAATTTAGCTTCACATTCATCGATTTAGCCCACGTGAACTCAGATTTGATGGTTAGATTGAAGAAATTTAGCTTCACATTCATCGATTTAGCCCACGTGAACTCAGATTTGATGGTTAGATTGAAGAAATTTAGCTTCACATTCATCGATTTAGCCCACGTGAACTCAGATTTGATGGTTAGATTGAAGAAATTTAGCTTCACATTCATCGATTTAGCCCACGTGAACTCAGATTTGATGGTTAGATTGAAGAAATTTAGCTTCACATTCATCGATTTAGCCCACGTGAACTCAGATTTGATGGTTAGATTGAAGAAATTTAGCTTCACATTCATCGATTTAGCCCACGTGAACTCAGATTTGATGGTCAGATTGAAGAAATTTAGCTTCACATTCGTCGATTTAGCCCACGTGAACTCAGATTTGATGGTTAGATTGAAGAAATTTAGCTTCGCATTCATCGATTTAGCCCACGTGAACTCAGATTTGATGGTTAGATTGAAGAAATTTAGCTTCACATTCATCGATTTAGCCCACGTGAACTCAGATTTGATGGTTAGATTGAAGAAATTTAGCTTCACATTCATCGATTTAGCCCACGTGAACTCAGATTTGATGGTTAGATTGAAGAATTTAGCTTCACATTCATCGATTTAGCCCACGTGAACTCAGATTTGATGGTTAGATTGAAGAAATTTAGCTTCACATTCATCGATTTAGCCCACGTGAACTCAGATTTGATGGTTAGATTGAAGAAATTTAGCTTCACATTCATCGATTTAGCCCACGTGAACTCAGATTTGATGGTTAGATTGAAGAAATTTAGCTTCACATTCATCGATTTAGCCCACGTGAACTCAGATTTGATGGTTAGATTGAAGAAATTTAGCTTCACATTCTCGATTTAGCCCACGTGAACTCAGATTTGATGGTTAGATTGAAGAATTTAGCTTCACATTCATCGATTTAGCCCACGTGAACTCAGATTTGATGGTTAGATTGAAGAAATTTAGCTTCGCATTCATCGATTTAGCCCACGTGAACTCAGATTTGATGGTTAGATTGAAGAAATTTAGCTTCACATTCATCGATTTAGCCCACGTGAACTCAGATTTGATGGTTAGATTGAAGAAATTTAGCTTCACATTCATCGATTTAGCCCACGTGAACTCAGATTTGATGGTTAGATTGAAGAAATTTAGCTTCACATTCATCGATTTAGCCCACGTGAACTCAGATTTGATGGTTAGATTGAAGAAATTTAGCTTCACATTCGCGATTTAGCCCACGTGAACTCAGATTTGATGGTTAGATTGAAGAAATTTAGCTTCACATTCATCGATTTAGCCCACGTGAACTCAGATTTGATGGTTAGATTGAAGAATTTAGCTTCCATTCATCGATTTAGCCCACGTGAACTCAGATTTGATGGTTAGATTGAAGAAATTTAGCTTCACATTCATCGATTTAGCCCACGTGAACTCAGATTTGATGGTTAGATTGAAGAAATTTAGCTTCACATTCATCGATTTAGCCCACGTGAACTCAGATTTGATGGTTAGATTGAAGAAATTTAGCTTCACATTCATCGATTTAGCCCACGTGAACTCAGATTTGATGGTTAGATTGAAGAAATTTAGCTTCACATTCATCGATTTAGCCCACGTGAACTCAGATTTTATGGTTAGATTGAAGAAATTTAGCTTCACATTCATCGATTTAGCCCACGTGAACTCAGATTTGATGGTTAGATTGAAGAAATTTAGCTTCACATTCATCGATTTAGCCCACGTGAACTCAGATTTGATGGTTAGATTGAAGAAATTTAGCTTCACATTCATCGATTTAGCCCACGTGAACTCAGATTTGATGGTTAGATTGAAGAAATTTAGCTTCACATTCATCGATTTAGCCCACGTGAACTCAGATTTGATGGTTAGATTGAAGAATTTAGCTTCGCATTCTCGATTTAGCCCACGTGAACTCAGATTTGATGGTTAGATTGAAGAAATTTAGCTTCACATTCTCGATTTAGCCCACGTGAACTCAGATTTGATGTTAGATTGAAGAATTTAGCTTCGCATTCGTCGATTTAGCCCACGTGAACTCAGATTTGATGGTTAGATTGAAGAAATTTAGCTTCACTTCATCGATTTAGCCCACGTGAACTCAGATTTGATGGTTAGATTGAAGAAATTTAGCTTCACATTCATCGATTTAGCCCACGTGAACTCAGATTTGATGGTTAGATTGAAGAAATTTAGCTTCACATTCTCGATTTAGCCCCGTGAACTCAGATTTGATGTTAGATTGAAGAAATTTAGCTTCACATTCATCGATTTAGCCCACGTGAACTCAGATTTGATGGTTAGATTGAAGAAATTTAGCTTCACATTCATCGATTTAGCCCACGTGAACTCAGATTTGATGGTTAGATTGAAGAAATTTAGCTTCACATTCATCGATTTAGCCCACGTGAACTCATTTGATGGTTAGATTGAAGAATTTAGCTTCACATTCGTCGATTTAGCCCACGTGAACTCAGATTTGATGGTTAGATTGAAGAATTTAGCTTCCATTCGTCGATTTAGCCCACGTGAACTCAGATTTGATGGTTAGATTGAAGAATTTAGCTTCACATTCCTCGATTTAGCCCACGTGAACTCAGATTTGATGGTTAGATTGAAGAAATTTAGCTTCGCATTCATCGATTTAGCCCACGTGACTCAGATTTGATGGTTAGATTGAAGAAATTTAGCTTCACATTCGTCGATTTAGCCCCGAACTCAGATTTGATGGTTTAGATTGAAGAAATTTAGCTTCATCATTCTCGATTTAGCCCACGTGAACTCAGATTTGATGGTTAGATTGAAGAAATTTAGCTTCGCATTCGTCGATTTAGCCCACGTGAACTCAGATTTGATGGTTAGATTGAAGAAATTTAGCTTCACATTCATCGATTTAGCCCACGTGAACTCAGATTTGATGGTTAGATTGAAGAAATTTAGCTTCACATTCATCGATTTAGCCCACGTGAACTCAGATTTGATGGTTAGATTGAAGAAATTTAGCTTCACATTCATCGATTTAGCCCACGTGAACTCAGATTTGATGGTTAGATTGAAGAAATTTAGCTTCACATTCATCGATTTAGCCCACGTGAACTCAGATTTGATGGTTAGATTGAAGAAATTTAGCTTCACATTCATCGATTTAGCCCACGTGAACTCAGATTTGATGGTTAGATTGAAGAAATTTAGCTTCACATTCATCGATTTAGCCCACGTGAACTCAGATTTGATGGTTAGATTGAAGAAATTTAGCTTCACATTCATCGATTTAGCCCACGTGAACTCAGATTTGATGGTTAGATTGAAGAAATTTAGCTTCACACTCATCGATTTAGCCCACGTGAACTCAGATTTGATGGTTAGATTGAAGAAATTTAGCTTCACATTCATCGATTTAGCCCACGTGAACTCAGATTTGATGGTTAGATTGAAGAAATTTAGCTTCACATTCATCGATTTAGCCCACGTGAACTCAGATTTGATGGTTAGATTGAAGAAATTTAGCTTCACATTCATCGATTTAGCCCACGTGAACTCAGATTTGATGGTTAGATTGAAGAAATTTAGCTTCACATTCATCGATTTAGCCCACGTGAACTCAGATTTGATGGTTAGATTGAAGAAATTTAGCTTCACATTCATCGATTTAGCCCACGTGAACTCAGATTTGATGGTTAGATTGAAGAAATTTAGCTTCACATTCATCGATTTAGCCCACGTGAACTCAGATTTGATGGTTAGATTGAAGAAATTTAGCTTCACATTCATCGATTTAGCCCACGTGAACTCAGATTTGATGGTTAGATTGAAGAAATTTAGCTTCACATTCATCGATTTAGCCCACGTGAACTCAGATTTGATGGTTAGATTGAAGAAATTTAGCTTCACATTCATCGATTTAGCCCACGTGAACTCAGATTTGATGGTTAGATTGAAGAAATTTAGCTTCACATTCATCGATTTAGCCCACGTGAACTCAGATTTGATGGTTAGATTGAAGAAATTTAGCTTCACATTCATCGATTTAGCCCACGTGAACTCAGATTTGATGGTTAGATTGAAGAAATTTAGCTTCACATTCATCGATTTAGCCCACGTGAACTCAGATTTGATGGTTAGATTGAAGAAATTTAGCTTCACATTCATCGATTTAGCCCACGTGAACTCAGATTTGATGGTTAGATTGAAGAAATTTAGCTTCACATTCATCGATTTAGCCCACGTGAACTCAGATTTGATGGTTAGATTGAAGAAATTTAGCTTCACATTCGTCGATTTAGCCCACGTGAACTCAGATTTGATGGTTAGATTGAAGAAATTTAGCTTCACATTCGATTTAGCCCACGTGAACTCAGATTTGATGGTTAGATTGAAGAAATTTAGCTTCACATTCATCGATTTAGCCCACGTGAACTCAGATTTGATGGTTAGATTGAAGAAATTTAGCTTCACATTCATCGATTTAGCCCACGTGAACTCAGATTTGATGGTTAGATTGAAGAAATTTAGCTTCACATTCATCGATTTAGCCCACGTGAACTCAGATTTGATGGTTAGATTGAAGAAATTTAGCTTCACATTCATCGATTTAGCCCACGTGAACTCAGATTTGATGGTTAGATTGAAGAAATTTAGCTTCACATTCATCGATTTAGCCCACGTGAACTCAGATTTGATGGTTAGATTGAAGAAATTTAGCTTCACATTCATCGATTTAGCCCACGTGAACTCAGATTTGATGGTTAGATTGAAGAAATTTAGCTTCACATTCATCGATTTAGCCCACGTGAACTCAGATTTGATGGTTAGATTGAAGAAATTTAGCTTCACATTCATCGATTTAGCCCACGTGAACTCAGATTTGATGGTTAGATTGAAGAAATTTAGCTTCACATTCATCGATTTAGCCCACGTGAACTCAGATTTGATGGTTAGATTGAAGAAATTTAGCTTCACATTCATCGATTTAGCCCACGTGAACTCAGATTTGATGGTTAGATTGAAGAAATTTAGCTTCACATTCATCGATTTAGCCCACGTGAACTCAGATTTGATGGTTAGATTGAAAAATTTAGCTTACATTCATCGATTTAGCCCACGTGAACTCAGATTTGATGGTTAGATTGAAGAAATTTAGCTTCACATTCATCGATTTAGCCCACGTGAACTCAGATTTGATGGTTAGATTGAAGAAATTTAGCTTCACATTCATCGATTTAGCCCACGTGAACTCAGATTTGATGGTTAGATTGAAGAAATTTAGCTTCACATTCATCGATTTAGCCCACGTGAACTCAGATTTGATGGTTAGATTGAAGAAATTTAGCTTCACATTCATCGATTTAGCCCACGTGAACTCAGATTTGATGGTTAGATTGAAGAAATTTAGCTTCATTCATCGATTTAGCCCACGTGAACTCAGATTTGATGGTTAGATTGAAGAAATTTAGCTTCACATTCATCGATTTAGCCCACGTGAACTCAGATTTGATGGTTAGATTGAAGAAATTTAGCTTCACATTCATCGATTTAGCCCACGTGAACTCAGATTTGATGGTTAGATTGAAGAAATTTAGCTTCACATTCATCGATTTAGCCCACGTGAACTCAGATTTGATGGTTAGATTGAAGAAATTTAGCTTCACATTCATCGATTTAGCCACGTGAACTCAGATTTGATGGTTAGATTGAAGAAATTTAGCTTCACATTCATCGATTTAGCCCACGTGAACTCAGATTGATGGTTAGATTGAAGAAATTTAGCTTCACATTCATCGATTTAGCCCACGTGAACTCAGATTTGATGGTTAGATTGAAGAAATTTAGCTTCACATTCATCGATTTAGCCCACGTGAACTCAGATTTGATGGTTAGATTGAAGAAATTTAGCTTCACATTCATCGATTTAGCCCACGTGAACTCAGATTTGATGGTTAGATTGAAGAAATTAGCTTCACATTCATCGATTTAGCCACGTGAACTCAGATTTGATGGTTAGATTGAAGAAATTTAGCTTCACATTCATCGATTTAGCCCACGTGAACTCAGATTTGATGGTTAGATTGAAGAAATTTAGCTTCACATTCATCGATTTAGCCCACGTGAACTCAGATTTGATGGTTAGATTGAAGAAATTTAGCTTCAATTCGATTTAGCCCACGTGAACTCAGATTTGATGGTTAGATTGAAGAAATTTAGCTTCACATTCATCGATTTAGCCCACGTGAACTCAGATTTGATGGTTAGATTGAAAAATTTAGCTTCACATTCATCGATTTAGCCCACGTGAACTCAGATTTGATGGTTAGATTGAAAAATTTAGCTTCACATTCATCGATTTAGCCCACGTGAACTCAGATTTGATGGTAGATTGAAGAAATTTAGCTTCACATTCGTCGATTTAGCCCACGTGAACTCAGATTTGATGGTTAGATTGAAGAAATTTAGCTTCACATTCATCGATTTAGCCCACGTGAACTCAGATTTGATGGTTAGATTGAAGAAATTTAGCTTCACATTCATCGATTTAGCCCACGTGAACTCAGATTTGATGGTTAGATTGAAGAAATTTAGCTTCACATTCATCGATTAGCCCACGTGAACTCAGATTTGATGGTTAGATTGAAGAAATTTAGCTTCACATTCATCGATTTAGCCCACGTGAACTCAGATTTGATGGTTAGATTGAAGAAATTTAGCTTCACATTCATCGATTTAGCCACGTGAACTCAGATTTGATGGTTAGATTGAAGAAATTTAGCTTCACATTCATCGATTTAGCCCACGTGAACTCAGATTTGATGGTTAGATTGAAGAATTTAGCTTCACATTCGTCGATTTAGCCCACGTGAACTCAGATTGATGGTTAGATTGAAGAAATTTAGCTTCACATTATCGAGATTTAGCCCACGTGAACTCAGATTGATGGTTAGATTGAAGAAATTTAGCTTCATTCATCGATTTAGCCCACGTGAACTCAGATTTGATGGTTAGATTGAAGAAATTTAGCTTCACATTCATCGATTTAGCCCACGTGAACTCAGATTTGATGGTTAGATTGAAGAAATTTAGCTTCATTCATCGATTTAGCCCACGTGAACTCAGATTTGATGGTTAGATTGAAGAAATTTAGCTTCACATTCATCGATTTAGCCCACGTGAACTCAGATTGATGGTTAGATTGAAGAAATTTAGCTTCACATTCATCGATTTAGCCACGTGAACTCAGATTTGATGGTTAGATTGAAGAAATTTAGCTTCACATTCATCGATTTAGCCCAGTGAACTCAGATTTGATGGTTAGTGAAGAAATTTAGCTTCGCTCATCGATTTAGCCCACGTGAACTCAGATTTGATGGTTAGATTGAAGAGAAATTTAGCTTCACTCGTCGATTTAGCCCACGTGAACTCAGATTTGATGGTTAGATTGAAGAAATTTAGCTTCACATTATCGATTTAGCCCACGTGAACTCAGATTGATGGT
>MRSW03000623.1:0-21437 GCA_001923025.3 Taenia multiceps
CGATTTAGCCCACTGTGAACTCAATTTGATGGTTAGATTGAAGAAATTAGCTTCACATCATCGATTTAGCCCACGTACTCAGATTTGATGGTTAGATTGAAGAAATTAGCTTCACATTCATCGATTTAGCCCACGTGAATCAGATTTGATGGTTAGATTGAAGAATTTAGCTTCACAATTCGTCGATTTAGCCCACGTGAACTCAGATTTGATGGTTAGATTGAAGAATTTAGCTTCACATTCATCGATTTAGCCACGTGAACTCAGATTTGATGGTTAGATTGAAGAAATTTAGCTTCACATTCTCGATTAGCCCACGAACTCAGATTTGATGGTTAGATTGAAGAAATTTAGCTTCACATTCTCGATTTAGCCCCGTGAACAGATTTGATGGTTAGATTGAAGAAATTTAGCTTCACATTCATCGATTTGCCCACGTGAACTCAGATTTTGATGGTTAGATTGAAGAAATTTAGCTTCACATTCATCGATTTAGCCCACGTGAACTCAGATTTGATGGTTAGATTGAAGAAATTTAGCTTCACATTCATCGATTTAGCCCACGTGCTCAGATTTGATGGTTAGATGAAGACTTTAGCTTCACATTCATCGATTTAGCCCGTGAACTCAGATTTGATGGTTGATTGAGAGATTTAGCTTCACATTCATCGATTTAGCCACGTGACTCAGTTTGATGGTTAGATTGAAGAAATTTAGCTTCACATTCATCGATTTAGCCCACGTAACTCAGATTTGATGGTTAGATTGAAGAATTTAGCTTCACATTCATCGATTTGCCCACGTGAACTCAGATTTGATGGTTAGATTGAAGAAATTAGCTTCACATTCATCGATTTAGCCCACGTGCTCAGATTTGATGGTTATTGAAGAAATTTAGCTTCACATTCTCGATTTAGCCCACGTGAACTCAGATTTGATGGTTAGATTGAAGAAATTTAGCTTCACATTCATCGATTTAGCCCACTTGAACTCAGATTTGATGGTTAGATTGAAGAAATTTAGCTTCACATTCATCGATTAGCCCACGTCTCAGATTTGATGGTTAGATTGAAAATTTAGCTTCACATTCATCGATTTAGCCCCGTGAACTCAGATTTGATGGTTAGATTGAAGAATTTAGCTTCACATTCTCGATTTAGCCCACGTGACTCAGATTTGATGGTTAGATTGAAGAAATTAGCTTCACATTCATCGATTTAGCCCACGTGACTCAGATTTGATGGTTGATTGAAGAAATTTAGCTTCACATTCATCGATTTAGCCCACGTGAACTCAGATTTGATGGTTAGATTGAAGAAATTTAGCTTCACATTCATCGATTTAGCCCACGTGAACTCAGATTTGATGGTTAGATTTAGAATTTAGCTTCACATTCATCGATTTAGCCCACGTGAACTCAGATTTGATGGTTAGATTGAGAAATTAGCTTCACATTCATCGATTTAGCCCACGTGAACTCAATTTGATGGTTAGATTGAAGAATTTAGCTTCACATTCATCGATTTAGCCCACGTGAACTCAGATTTGATGGTTAGATTGAAGAAATTTAGCTTCACATTCATCGATTTAGCCCACGTGAACTCAGATTTGATGGTTAGATTGAAGAAATTTAGCTTCACATTCATCGATTTAGCCCACGTGAACTCAGATTTGATGGTTAGATTGAAGAAATTTAGCTTCACATTCATCGATTTAGCCCACGTGACTCAGATTTGATGGTAGATTGAAGAAATTTAGCTTCATTCAGCGATTTTCCCACGTGAACTCATTTGATGGTTAGATTGAAGAATTTAGCTTCACATTCATCGATTTAGCCACGTGACTCAGATTTGATGGTTAGATTGAAGAAATTTAGCTTCACTTCGATTTAGCCCACGTGAACTCAGATTTTGATGGTTAGATTGAAGAATTAGCTTCACATTCATCGATTTAGCCCACGTGAACTCAGATTTGATGGTTAGATTGAAGAATTTAGCTTCACATTCATCGATTTAGCCCACGTGAACTCAGATTTGATGGTTAGATTGAAGAAATTTAGCTTCACATTCATCGTTTAGCCCACGTGAACTCAGATTTGATGGTTAGATTGAAGAATTTAGCTTCACATTCATCGATTTAGCCCTGAACTCAGATTTGATGGTTAGATTGAAGAAATTTAGCTTCACATTCATCGATTTAGCCCACGTGAACTCAGATTTGATGGTTAGATTGAAGAAATTTAGCTTCACATTCATCGATTTAGCCCGTGAACTCAATTTGATGGTTAGATTGAAGAATTTAGCTTCACATTCATCGATTTAGCCCACGTGAACTCAGATTTGATGGTTAGATTGAAGAAATTTAGCTTCACATTCGATTTAGCCCACGTGAACTCAGATTTGATGGTTAGATTGAAGAAATTTAGCTTCACATTCATCGATTAGCCCACGTAACTCAGATTTGATGGTTAGATTGAAGAAATTTAGCTTCACATTCATCGATTTAGCCCACGTGAACTCAATTTGATGGTTAGATTGAAGATTTAGCTTCACATTCATCGATTTAGCCCACGTGAACTCAGATTTGATGGTTAGATTGAAAATTTAGCTTCACATTCGTCGATTTAGCCCACGTGAACTCAGATTTGATGGTTAGATTGAAGAAATTTAGCTTCACATTCATCGATTTAGCCCACGTGAACTCAGATTTGATGGTTGATTGAAGAAATTTAGCTTCACATTCATCGATTTAGCCCACGTGAACTCAGATTTGATGGTTAGATTGAAGAAATTTAGCTTCACATTCATCGATTTAGCCCACGTGAACTCAGATTTGATGGTTAGATTGAAGAAATTTAGCTTCACATTCATCGATTTAGCCCACGTGAACTCAGATTTGATGGTTAGATTGAAGAAATTTAGCTTCACATTCGTCGATTTAGCCCACGTGAACTCAGATTTGATGGTTAGATTGAAAAAATTTAGCTTCACATTCATCGATTTAGCCCACGTGAACTCAGATTTGATGGTTAGATTGAAGAAATTTAGCTTCACATTCATCGATTTAGCCCACGTGAACTCAGATTTGATGGTTAGATTGAAGAAATTTAGCTTCACATTCATCGATTTAGCCCGTGAACTCAGATTTGATGGTTAGATTGAAGAAATTTAGCTTCACATTCATCGATTTAGCCCACGTGAACTCAGATTTGATGGTTAGATTGAAGAAATTTAGCTTCACATTCATCGATTTAGCCCACGTGAACTCAGATTTGATGGTTAGATTGAAGAAATTTAGCTTCACATTCATCGATTTAGCCCACGTGAACTCAGATTTGATGGTTAGATTGAAGAAATTTAGCTTCACATTCATCGATTTAGCCCCGTGACTCAGATTTGATGGTTAGATTGAAGAATTTAGCTTCACATTCATCGATTTAGCCCACGTGAACTCAGATTTGATGGTTAGATTGAAGAAATTTAGCTTCACATTCATCGATTTAGCCCACGTGAACTCAGATTTGATGGTTAGATTGAAGAAATTTAGCTTCACATTCATCGATTTAGCCCACGTGAACTCAGATTTGATGGTTAGATTGAAGAATTTAGCTTCACATTCATCGATTTAGCCCACGTGAACTCAGATTTGATGGTTAGATTGAAGAAATTTAGCTTCACATTCATCGATTTAGCCCACGTGAACTCAGATTTGATGGTTAGATTGAAGAAATTTAGCTTCACATTCATCGATTTAGCCCACGTGAACTCAGATTTGATGGTTAGATTGAAGAAATTTAGCTTCACATTCGTCGATTTAGCCCACGTGAACTCAGATTTGATGGTTAGATTGAAGAAATTTAGCTTCACATTCATCGATTTAGCCCACGTGAACTCAGATTTGATGGTTAGATTGAAGAAATTTAGCTTCACATTCATCGATTTAGCCCGTGAACTCAGATTTGATGGTTAGATTGAAGAAATTTAGCTTCACATTCATCGATTTAGCCCGTGAACTCAGATTTGATGGTTAGATTGAAGAAATTTAGCTTCACATTCATCGATTTAGCCCACGTGAACTCAGATTTGATGGTTAGATTGAAGAATTTAGCTTCACATTCATCGATTTAGCCCACGTGAACTCAGATTTGATGGTTAGATTGAAGAAATTTAGCTTCACATTCGTCGATTTAGCCCACGTGAACTCAGATTTGATGGTTAGATTGAAGAAATTTAGCTTCACATTCATCGATTTAGCCCACGTGAACTCAGATTTGATGGTTAGATTGAAGAAATTTAGCTTCACATTCATCGATTTAGCCCACGTGAACTCAGATTTGATGGTTAGATTGAAGAAATTTAGCTTCACATTCATCGATTTAGCCCACGTGAACTCAGATTTGATGGTTAGATTGAAGAAATTTAGCTTCACATTCATCGATTTAGCCCACGTGAACTCAGATTTGATGGTTAGATTGAAGAAATTTAGCTTCACATTCATCGATTTAGCCCACGTGAACTCAGATTTGATGGTTAGATTGAAGAAATTTAGCTTCACATTCATCGATTTAGCCCACGTGAACTCAGATTTGATGGTTAGATTGAAGAAATTTAGCTTCACATTCGTCGATTTAGCCCACGTGAACTCAGATTTGATGGTTAGATTGAAGAAATTTAGCTTCACATTCATCGATTTAGCCCACGTGAACTCAGATTTGATGGTTAGATTGAAGAAATTTAGCTTCACATTCATCGATTTAGCCCACGTGAACTCAGATTTGATGGTTAGATTGAAGAAATTTAGCTTCACATTCATCGATTTAGCCCACGTGAACTCAGATTTGATGGTTAGATTGAAGAAATTTAGCTTCACATTCATCGATTTAGCCCACGTGAACTCAGATTTGATGGTTAGATTGAAGAAATTTAGCTTCACATTCATCGATTTAGCCCACGTGAACTCAGATTTGATGGTTAGATTGAAGAAATTTAGCTTCACATTCATCGATTTAGCCCACGTGAACTCAGATTTGATGGTTAGATTGAAGAATTTAGCTTCACATTCATCGATTTAGCCCACGTGAACTCAGATTTGATGGTTAGATTGAAGAATTTAGCTTCACATTCATCGATTTAGCCCACGTGAACTCAGATTTGATGGTTAGATTGAAGAAATTTAGCTTCACATTCATCGATTTAGCCCACGTGAACTCAGATTTGATGGTTAGATTGAAGAAATTTAGCTTCACATTCATCGATTTAGCCCACGTGAACTCAGATTTGATGGTTAGATTGAAGAATTTAGCTTCACATTCATCGATTTAGCCCACGTGAACTCAGATTTGATGGTTAGATTGAAGAAATTTAGCTTCACATTCATCGATTTAGCCCACGTGAACTCAGATTTGATGGTTAGATTGAAGAAATTTAGCTTCACATTCATCGATTTAGCCCACGTGAACTCAGATTTGATGGTTAGATTGAAGAAATTTAGCTTCACATTCATCGATTTAGCCCACGTGAACTCAGATTTGATGGTTAGATTGAAGAAATTTAGCTTCACATTCATCGATTTAGCCCACGTGAACTCAGATTTGATGGTTAGATTGAAGAAATTTAGCTTCACATTCATCGATTTAGCCCACGTGAACTCAGATTTGATGGTTAGATTGAAGAAATTTAGCTTCACATTCATCGATTTAGCCCACGTGAACTCAGATTTGATGGTTAGATTGAAGAAATTTAGCTTCACATTCATCGATTTAGCCCACGTGAACTCAGATTTGATGGTTAGATTGAAGAAATTTAGCTTCACATTCATCGATTTAGCCCACGTGAACTCAGATTTGATGGTTATGAAGAAATTTAGCTTCACATTCATCGATTTAGCCCACGTGAACTCAGATTTGATGGTTAGATTGAAGAAATTTAGCTTCACATTCATCGATTTAGCCCACGTGAACTCAGATTTGATGGTTAGATTGAAGAAATTTAGCTTCACATTCATCGATTTAGCCCACGTGAACTCAGATTTGATGGTTAGATTGAAGAAATTTAGCTTCACATTCATCGATTTAGCCCACGTGAACTCAGATTTGATGGTTAGATTGAAGAAATTTAGCTTCACATTCATCGATTTAGCCCACGTGAACTCAGATTTGATGGTTAGATTGAAGAAATTTAGCTTCACATTCATCGATTTAGCCCACGTGAACTCAGATTTGATGGTTAGATTGAAGAAATTTAGCTTCACATTCGTCGATTTAGCCCACGTGAACTCAGATTTGATGGTTAGATTGAAGAAATTTAGCTTCACATTCATCGATTTAGCCCACGTGAACTCAGATTTGATGGTTAGATTGAAGAAATTTAGCTTCACATTCATCGATTTAGCCCACGTGAACTCAGATTTGATGGTTAGATTGAAGAAATTTAGCTTCACATTCATCGATTTAGCCCACGTGAACTCAGATTTGATGGTTAGATTGAAGAAATTTAGCTTCACATTCATCGATTTAGCCCACGTGAACTCAGATTTGATGGTTAGATTGAAGAAATTTAGCTTCACATTCTCGATTTAGCCCACGTGAACTCAGATTTGATGGTTAGATTGAAGAAATTTAGCTTCACATTCATCGATTTAGCCCACGTGAACTCAGATTTGATGGTTAGATTGAAGAAATTAGCTTCACATTCATCGATTTAGCCCACGTGAACTCAGATTTGATGGTTAGATTGAAGAATTTAGCTTCACATTCATCGATTTAGCCCACGTGAACTCAGATTTGATGGTTAGATTGAAGAAATTTAGCTTCACATTCATCGATTTAGCCCACGTGAACTCAGATTTGATGGTTAGATTGAAGAAATTTAGCTTCACATTCATCGATTTAGCCCACGTGAACTCAGATTTGATGGTTAGATTGAAGAAATTTAGCTTCACATTCATCGATTAGCCCACGTGAACTCAGATTTGATGGTTAGATTGAAGAAATTTAGCTTCACATTCATCGATTTAGCCCACGTGAACTCAGATTTGATGGTTAGATTGAAGAATTTAGCTTCACATTCATCGATTTAGCCCACGTGAACTCAGATTTGATGGTTAGATTGAAGAAATTTAGCTTCACATTCATCGATTTAGCCCACGTGAACTCAGATTTGATGGTTAGATTGAAGAAATTTAGCTTCACATTCATCGATTTAGCCCACGTGAACTCAGATTTGATGGTTAGATTGAAGAAATTTAGCTTCACATTCATCGATTTAGCCCACGTGACTCAGATTTGATGGTTAGATTGAAGAAATTTAGCTTCACATTCATCGATTTAGCCCACGTGAACTCAGATTTGATGGTTAGATTGAAGAAATTTAGCTTCACATTCGTCGATTTAGCCCGTGAACTCAGATTTGATGGTTAGATTGAAGAAATTTAGCTTCACATTCATCGATTTAGCCCACGTGAACTCAGATTTGATGGTTAGATTGAAGAAATTTAGCTTCACATTCATCGATTTAGCCCACGTGAACTCAGATTTGATGGTTAGATTGAGAATTTAGCTTCACATTCATCGATTTAGCCCACGTGAACTCAGATTTGATGGTTAGATTGAAGAAATTTAGCTTCACATTCTCGATTTAGCCCACGTGAACTCAGATTTGATGGTTAGATTGAAGAAATTTAGCTTCACATTCATCGATTTAGCCCACGTGAACTCAGATTTGATGGTTAGATTGAAGAAATTTAGCTTCACATTCATCGATTTAGCCCACGTGACTCAGATTTGATGGTTAGATTGAAAAATTTAGCTTCACATTCATCGATTTAGCCCACGTGAACTCAGATTTGATGGTTAGATTGAAGAAATTTAGCTTCACATTCATCGATTTAGCCCACGTGAACTCAGATTTGATGGTTAGATTGAAGAAATTTAGCTTCACATTCATCGATTTAGCCCACGTAACTCAGATTTGATGGTTAGATTGAAAATTTAGCTTCACATTCGTCGATTTAGCCCACGTGAACTCAGATTTGATGGTTAGATTGAAGAATTTAGCTTCACATTCATCGATTTAGCCCACGTGACCTCAGATTTGATGTTAGATTGAAGAATTTAGCTTCACATTCGTCGATTTAGCCCACGTGAACTCAGATTTGATGGTTAGATTGAAGAATTAGCTTCACATTCTCGATTTAGCCCACGGAACTCAGATTGATGGTTAGATTGAAGAAATTTAGCTTCACATTCATCGATTAGCCCACGTAACTCAGATTTGATGGTTAGATTGAAGAAATTTAGCTTCACATTCATCGATTTAGCCACGTGAACTCAGATTTGATGGTTAGATTGAAGAATTTAGCTTCACATTCATCGATTTAGCCCACGTGAACTCAGATTTGATGGTTAGATTGAAGAAATTTAGCTTCACATTCTCGATTTAGCCCACGTGAACTCAGATTTGATGGTTAGATTGAAGAAATTTAGCTTCACATTCATCGATTTAGCCCACGTGAACTCAGATTTGATGGTTAGATTGAAGAAATTTAGCTTCACATTCATCGATTTAGCCCACGTGAACTCAGATTTGATGGTTAGATTGAAGATTTAGCTTCACATTCATCGATTTAGCCCACGTGACTCAGATTTGATGGTTAGATGAAGAAATTTAGCTTCACATTCATCGATTTAGCCCACGTGAACTCGATTTATGGTTAGATTGAATAAATTTAGCTTCACATTCATCGATTTAGCCCACGTGAACTCAGATTTGATGGTTAGATTGAAGAATTTAGCTTCACATTCATCGATTTAGCCCACGTGAACTCAGATTTGATGGTTAGATTGAAGATTTAGCTTCACATTCATCGATTTAGCCCACGTGCAATCAGATTTGATGGTTAGATTGAAGAAATTTAGCTTCATATTCTCGATTTAGCCCACGTGACTCAGATTTGATGGTTAGATGAAGAAATTTAGCTTCACATTCATCGATTTAGCCCACGTGAACTCAGATTTGATGGTTAATTGAAGAAATTAGCTTCACATTCATCGATTTATCCCACGTGAACTCAGATTTTGATGGTTAGATTGAAGAAATTTAGCTTCACATTCATCGATTTAGCCCACGTGAACTCAGATTTGATGTTAGATTGAAGAATTTAGCTTCACATTCATCGATTTAGCCCACGTGAACTCAGATTTGATGGTTAGATTGAAGAAATTTAGCTTCACATTCGTCGATTAGCCCACGTGAACTCAGATTTGATGTTAGATTGAAGAATTTAGCTTCACATTCATCGATTTAGCCCACGTGAACTCAGATTTGATGGTTAGATTGAAGAAATTTGCTTCACATTCATCGATTTAGCCCACGTGAACTCAGATTTGATGGTTAGATTGAAGAAATTTAGCTTCACTTCATCGATTTAGCCCACGTGACTCAGATTTGATGGTTTTATTGAAGAAATTTAGCTTCACATTCATCGATTTAGCCCACTGAACTCAGATTTGATGGTTAGATTGAAGAAATTTAGCTTCACATTCATCGATTTAGCCCACGTGAACTCAGATTTGATGGTTAGATTGGAAGAATTTAGCTTCACATTCATCGATTTAGCCCACGTGAACTCAGATTTGATGGTTGATTGAAGAATTTAGCTTCACATTCGTCGATTTAGCCCACGTGAACTCAGATTTGATGGTTAGATTGAAGAATTTAGCTTCACATTCGTCGATTTAGCCCACTGAACTCGATTTGATGGTTATTGAAGAATTTAGCTTCACATTCATCGATTTAGCCCACGTGAACTCATATTTGATGGTTAGATTGAAGAAATTAGCTTCACATTCATCGATTTAGCCCACGTGAACTCAGATTGATGGTTAGTTGAAGAAATTTAGCTTCACATTCATCGATTTAGCCCACGTGAACTCAGATTTGATGGTTAGATTGAAGAAATTTGCTTCACATTCGTCGATTAGCCCACGTGAACTCAGATTTGATGGTTAGATTGAAGAATTTAGCTTCACATTCATCGATTTAGCCCCGTGACTCAGATTTGGATGGTTAGATTGAGAAATTTAGCTTCACATTCATCGATTTAGCCCACGTGCAACTCAGATTTGATGGTTGATTGAAGAAATTTAGCTTCACATTCATCGATTTAGCCCACGTGAACTCAGATTTGATGGTTAGATTGAGAATTTAGCTTCACCATTCTCGATTTAGCCCACGTGAACTCAGATTTGATGGTTAGATTGAAGAAATTAGCTTCACATTCATCGATTTAGCCCACGTGACTCAGATTTGATGGTTAGATTGAAGAAATTTAGCTTCACATTCGTCGATTTAGCCCACGTGACTCAGATTTGATGGTTAGATTGAAGAAATTTAGCTTCACATTCATCGATTTAGCCCACGTGAACTCAGATTTGATGGTTAGATTGAAGAAATTTAGCTTCACATTCATCGATTAGCCCACGTGAACTCAGATTTGATGGTTAGATTGAAGAAATTTAGCTTCACATTTCGATTTAGCCCACGTGAACTCAGATTTGATGGTTAGATTGAAGAAATTTAGCTTCACATTCATCGATTTAGCCCACGTGAACTCAGATTTGATGGTTAGATTGAAGAAATTTAGCTTCACATTCATCGATTTAGCCCACGTGAACTCAGATTTGATGGTTAGATTGAAGAAATTTAGCTTCACATTCATCGATTTAGCCCACGTGAACTCAGATTTGATGGTTAGATTGAAGAAATTTAGCTTCACATTCATCGATTTAGCCCACGTGAACTCAGATTTGATGGTTAGATTGAAGAAATTTAGCTTCACATTCGTCGATTTAGCCCACGTGAACTCAGATTTGATGGTTAGATTGAAGAAATTTAGCTTCACATTCATCGATTTAGCCCACGTGAACTCAGATTTGATGGTTAGATTGAAGAAATTTAGCTTCACATTCATCGATTTAGCCCACGTGAACTCAGATTTGATGGTTAGATTGAAGAAATTTAGCTTCACATTCATCGATTTAGCCCACGTGAACTCAGATTTGATGGTTAGATTGAAGAAATTTAGCTTCACATTCGTCGATTTAGCCAACGTGAACTCAGATTTGATGGTTAGATTGAAGAAATTTAGCTTCACATTCATCGATTTAGCCCACGTGAACTCAGATTTGATGGTTAGATTGAAGAAATTTAGCTTCACATTCGTCGATTTAGCCCACGTGAACTCAGATTTGATGGTTAGATTGAAGAAATTTAGCTTCACATTCATCGATTTAGCCCACGTGAACTCAGATTTGATGGTTAGATTGAAGAAATTTAGCTTCACATTCATCGATTTAGCCCACGTGAACTCAGATTTGATGGTTAGATTGAAGAAATTTAGCTTCACATTCATCGATTTAGCCCACGTGAACTCAGATTTGATGGTTAGATTGAAGAAATTTAGCTTCACATTCATCGATTTAGCCCACGTGAACTCAGATTTGATGGTTAGATTGAAGAAATTTAGCTTCACATTCATCGATTTAGCCCACGTGAACTCAGATTTGATGGTTAGATTGAAGAAATTTAGCTTCACATTCATCGATTTAGCCCACGTGAACTCAGATTTGATGGTTAGATTGAAGAAATTTAGCTTCACATTCATCGATTTAGCCCACGTGAACTCAGATTTGATGGTTAGATTGAAGAAATTTAGCTTCACATTCGTCGATTTAGCCCACGTGAACTCAGATTTGATGGTTAGATTGAAGAAATTTAGCTTCACATTCGTCGATTTAGCCCACGTGAACTCAGATTTGATGGTTAGATTGAAGAAATTTAGCTTCACATTCATCGATTTAGCCCACGTGAACTCAGATTTGATGGTTAGATTGAAGAAATTTAGCTTCACATTCATCGATTTAGCCCACGTGAACTCAGATTTGATGGTTAGATTGAAGAAATTTAGCTTCACATTCATCGATTTAGCCCACGTGAACTCAGATTTGATGGTTAGATTGAAGAAATTTAGCTTCACATTCATCGATTTAGCCCACGTGAACTCAGATTTGATGGTTAGATTGAAGAAATTTAGCTTCACATTCATCGATTTAGCCCACGTGAACTCAGATTTGATGGTTAGATTGAAGAAATTTAGCTTCACATTCATCGATTTAGCCCACGTGAACTCAGATTTGATGGTTAGATTGAAGAAATTTAGCTTCACATTCATCGATTTAGCCCACGTGAACTCAGATTTGATGGTTAGATTGAAGAAATTTAGCTTCACATTCATCGATTTAGCCCACGTGAACTCAGATTTGATGGTTAGATTGAAGAAATTTAGCTTCACATTCATCGATTTAGCCCACGTGAACTCAGATTTGATGGTTAGATTGAAGAAATTTAGCTTCACATTCATCGATTTAGCCCACGTGAACTCAGATTTGATGGTTAGATTGAAGAAATTTAGCTTCACATTCATCGATTTAGCCCACGTGAACTCAGATTTGATGGTTAGATTGAAGAAATTTAGCTTCACATTCATCGATTTAGCCCACGTGAACTCAGATTTGATGGTTAGATTGAAGAAATTTAGCTTCACATTCATCGATTTAGCCCACGTGAACTCAGATTTGATGGTTAGATTGAAGAAATTTAGCTTCACATTCGTCGATTTAGCCCACGTGAACTCAGATTTGATGGTTAGATTGAAGAAATTTAGCTTCACATTCATCGATTTAGCCCACGTGAACTCAGATTTGATGGTTAGATTGAAGAAATTTAGCTTCACATTCATCGATTTAGCCCACGTGAACTCAGATTTGATGGTTAGATTGAAGAAATTTAGCTTCACATTCATCGATTTAGCCCACGTGAACTCAGATTTGATGGTTAGATTGAAGAAATTTAGCTTCACATTCGTCGATTTAGCCCACGTGAACTCAGATTTGATGGTTAGATTGAAGAAATTTAGCTTCACATTCATCGATTTAGCCCACGTGAACTCAGATTTGATGGTTAGATTGAAGAAATTTAGCTTCACATTCATCGATTTAGCCCACGTGAACTCAGATTTGATGGTTAGATTGAAGAAATTTAGCTTCACATTCGTCGATTTAGCCCACGTGAACTCAGATTTGATGGTTAGATTGAAGAAATTTAGCTTCACATTCGTCGATTTAGCCCACGTGAACTCAGATTTGATGGTTAGATTGAAGAAATTTAGCTTCACATTCATCGATTTAGCCCACGTGAACTCAGATTTGATGGTTAGATTGAAGAAATTTAGCTTCACATTCGTCGATTTAGCCAACGTGAACTCAGATTTGATGGTTAGATTGAAGAAATTTAGCTTCACATTCGTCGATTTAGCCCACGTGAACTCAGATTTGATGGTTAGATTGAAGAAATTTAGCTTCACATTCATCGATTTAGCCCACGTGAACTCAGATTTGATGGTTAGATTGAAGAAATTTAGCTTCACATTCATCGATTTAGCCCACGTGAACTCAGATTTGATGGTTAGATTGAAGAAATTTAGCTTCACATTCATCGATTTAGCCCACGTGAACTCAGATTTGATGGTTAGATTGAAGAAATTTAGCTTCACATTCATCGATTTAGCCCACGTGAACTCAGATTTGATGGTTAGATTGAAGAAATTTAGCTTCACATTCGTCGATTTAGCCCACGTGAACTCAGATTTGATGGTTAGATTGAAGAAATTTAGCTTCACATTCGTCGATTTAGCCCACGTGAACTCAGATTTGATGGTTAGATTGAAGAAATTTAGCTTCACATTCATCGATTTAGCCCACGTGAACTCAGATTTGATGGTTAGATTGAAGAAATTTAGCTTCACATTCATCGATTTAGCCCACGTGAACTCAGATTTGATGGTTAGATTGAAGAAATTTAGCTTCACATTCGTCGATTTAGCCCACGTGAACTCAGATTTGATGGTTAGATTGAAGAAATTTAGCTTCACATTCATCGATTTAGCCCACGTGAACTCAGATTTGATGGTTAGATTGAAGAAATTTAGCTTCACATTCATCGATTTAGCCCACGTGAACTCAGATTTGATGGTTAGATTGAAGAAATTTAGCTTCACATTCATCGATTTAGCCCACGTGAACTCAGATTTGATGGTTAGATTGAAGAAATTTAGCTTCACATTCGTCGATTTAGCCCACGTGAACTCAGATTTGATGGTTAGATTGAAGAAATTTAGCTTCACATTCGTCGATTTAGCCCACGTGAACTCAGATTTGATGGTTAGATTGAAGAAATTTAGCTTCACATTCGTCGATTTAGCCCACGTGAACTCAGATTTGATGGTTAGATTGAAGAAATTTAGCTTCACATTCATCGATTTAGCCACGTGAACTCAGATTTGATGGTTAGATTGAAGAAATTTAGCTTCACATTCGTCGATTTAGCCCACGTGAACTCAGATTTGATGGTTAGATTGAAGAAATTTAGCTTCACATTCATCGATTTAGCCCACGTGAACTCAGATTTGATGGTTAGATTGAAGAAATTTAGCTTCACATTCATCGATTTAGCCCACGTGAACTCAGATTTGATGGTTAGATTGAAGAAATTTAGCTTCACATTCATCGATTTAGCCCACGTGAACTCAGATTTGATGGTTAGATTGAAGAAATTTAGCTTCACATTCATCGATTTAGCCCACGTGAACTCAGATTTGATGGTTAGATTGAAGAAATTTAGCTTCACATTCGTCGATTTAGCCCACGTGAACTCAGATTTGATGGTTAGATTGAAGAAATTTAGCTTCACATTCGTCGATTTAGCCCACGTGAACTCAGATTTGATGGTTAGATTGAAGAAATTTAGCTTCACATTCGTCGATTTAGCCCACGTGAACTCAGATTTGATGGTTAGATTGAAGAAATTTAGCTTCACATTCATCGATTTAGCCCACGTGAACTCAGATTTGATGGTTAGATTGAAGAAATTTAGCTTCACATTCATCGATTTAGCCCACGTGAACTCAGATTTGATGGTTAGATTGAAGAAATTTAGCTTCACATTCATCGATTTAGCCCACGTGAACTCAGATTTGATGGTTAGATTGAAGAAATTTAGCTTCACATTCATCGATTTAGCCCACGTGAACTCAGATTTGATGGTTAGATTGAAGAAATTTAGCTTCACATTCGTCGATTTAGCCCACGTGAACTCAGATTTGATGGTTAGATTGAAGAAATTTAGCTTCACATTCATCGATTTAGCCCACGTGAACTCAGATTTGATGGTTAGATTGAAGAAATTTAGCTTCACATTCATCGATTTAGCCCACGTGAACTCAGATTTGATGGTTAGATTGAAGAAATTTAGCTTCACATTCGTCGATTTAGCCCACGTGAACTCAGATTTGATGGTTAGATTGAAGAAATTTAGCTTCACATTCATCGATTTAGCCCACGTGAACTCAGATTTGATGGTTAGATTGAAGAAATTTAGCTTCACATTCATCGATTTAGCCCACGTGAACTCAGATTTGATGGTTAGATTGAAGAAATTTAGCTTCACATTCATCGATTTAGCCCACGTGAACTCAGATTTGATGGTTAGATTGAAGAAATTTAGCTTCACATTCGTCGATTTAGCCCACGTGAACTCAGATTTGATGGTTAGATTGAAGAAATTTAGCTTCACATTCGTCGATTTAGCCCACGTGAACTCAGATTTGATGGTTAGATTGAAGAAATTTAGCTTCACATTCATCGATTTAGCCCACGTGAACTCAGATTTGATGGTTAGATTGAAGAAATTTAGCTTCACATTCATCGATTTAGCCCACGTGAACTCAGATTTGATGGTTAGATTGAAGAAATTTAGCTTCACATTCATCGATTTAGCCCACGTGAACTCAGATTTGATGGTTAGATTGAAATTTAGCTTCACATTCATCGATTTAGCCCACGTGAACTCAGATTTGATGGTTAGATTGAAGAAATTTAGCTTCACATTCGTCGATTTAGCCCACGTGAACTCAGATTTGATGGTTAGATTGAAGAAATTTAGCTTCACATTCATCGATTTAGCCACGTGAACTCAGATTTGATGGTTAGATTGAAGAAATTTAGCTTCACATTCATCGATTTAGCCCACGTGAACTCAGATTTGATGGTTAGATTGAAGAAATTTAGCTTCACATTCATCGATTTAGCCCACGTGAACTCAGATTTGATGGTTAGATTGAAGAAATTTAGCTTCACATTCATCGATTTAGCCCACGTGAACTCAGATTTGATGGTTAGATTGAAGAAATTTAGCTTCACATTCGTCGATTTAGCCCACGTGAACTCAGATTTGATGGTTAGATTGAAGAAATTTAGCTTCACATTCATCGATTTAGCCCACGTGAACTCAGATTTGATGGTTAGATTGAAGAAATTTAGCTTCACATTCGTCGATTTAGCCCACGTGAACTCAGATTTGATGGTTAGATTGAAGAAATTTAGCTTCACATTCATCGATTTAGCCCACGTGAACTCAGATTTGATGGTTAGATTGAAGAAATTTAGCTTCACATTCATCGATTTAGCCCACGTGAACTCAGATTTGATGGTTAGATTGAAGAAATTTAGCTTCACATTCGTCGATTTAGCCCACGTGAACTCAGATTTGATGGTTAGATTGAAGAAATTTAGCTTCACATTCATCGATTTAGCCCACGTGAACTCAGATTTGATGGTTAGATTGAAGAAATTTAGCTTCACATTCATCGATTTAGCCCACGTGAACTCAGATTTGATGGTTAGATTGAAGAAATTTAGCTTCACATTCATCGATTTAGCCCACGTGAACTCAGATTTGATGGTTAGATTGAAGAAATTTAGCTTCACATTCATCGATTTAGCCCACGTGAACTCAGATTTGAGTTAGATAATTTAGCTTCACATTCGTCGATTTAGCCACGTGAACTCAGATTTGATGGTTAGATTGAAGAAATTTAGCTTCACATTCATCGATTTAGCCCACGTGAACTCAGATTTGATGGTTAGATTGAAGAAATTTAGCTTCACATTCATCGATTTAGCCCACGTGAACTCAGATTTGATGGTTAGATTGAAGAAATTTAGCTTCACATTCATCGATTTAGCCCACGTGAACTCAGATTTGATGGTTAGATTGAAGAAATTTAGCTTCACATTCATCGATTTAGCCCACGTGAACTCAGATTTGATGGTTAGATTGAAGAAATTTAGCTTCACATTCATCGATTTAGCCCACGTGAACTCAGATTTGATGGTTAGATTGAAGAAATTTAGCTTCACATTCATCGATTTAGCCCACGTGAACTCAGATTTGATGGTTAGATTGAAGAAATTTAGCTTCACATTCATCGATTTAGCCCACGTGAACTCAGATTTGATGGTTAGATTGAAGAAATTTAGCTTCACATTCGTCGATTTAGCCCACGTGAACTCAGATTTGATGGTTAGATTGAAGAAATTTAGCTTCACATTCATCGATTTAGCCCACGTGAACTCAGATTTGATGGTTAGATTGAAGAAATTTAGCTTCACATTCATCGATTTAGCCCACGTGAACTCAGATTTGATGGTTAGATTGAAGAAATTTAGCTTCACATTCATCGATTTAGCCACGTGAACTCAGATTTGATGGTTAGATTGAAGAAATTTAGCTTCACATTCGTCGATTTAGCCCACGTGAACTCAGATTTGATGGTTAGATTGAAGAAATTTAGCTTCACATTCATCGATTTAGCCCACGTGAACTCAGATTTGATGGTTAGATTGAAGAAATTTAGCTTCACATTCATCGATTTAGCCCACGTGAACTCAGATTTGATGGTTAGATTGAAGAAATTTAGCTTCACATTCGTCGATTTAGCCCACGTGAACTCAGATTTGATGGTTAGATTGAAGAAATTTAGCTTCACATTCATCGATTTAGCCCACGTGAACTCAGATTTGATGGTTAGATTGAAGAAATTTAGCTTCACATTCATCGATTTAGCCCACGTGAACTCAGATTTGATGGTTAGATTGAAGAAATTTAGCTTCACATTCGTCGATTTAGCCCACGTGAACTCAGATTTGATGGTTAGATTGAAGAAATTTAGCTTCACATTCATCGATTTAGCCCACGTGAACTCAGATTTGATGGTTAGATTGAAGAAATTTAGCTTCACATTCGTCGATTTAGCCCACGTGAACTCAGATTTGATGGTTAGATTGAAGAAATTTAGCTTCACATTCATCGATTTAGCCCACGTGAACTCAGATTTGATGGTTAGATTGAAGAAATTTAGCTTCACATTCGTCGATTTAGCCCACGTGAACTCAGATTTGATGGTTAGATTGAAGAAATTTAGCTTCACATTCATCGATTTAGCCCACGTGAACTCAGATTTGATGGTTAGATTGAAGAAATTTAGCTTCACATTCATCGATTTAGCCCACGTGAACTCAGATTTGATGGTTAGATTGAAGAAAT
Organism: Taenia multiceps; assembly: GCA_001923025.3. Lineage (NCBI taxonomy): Eukaryota > Metazoa > Platyhelminthes > Cestoda > Cyclophyllidea > Taeniidae > Taenia > Taenia multiceps. The sequence continues at coordinate 18,498 of MRSW03000623.1, forward strand.
TTAGCTTCACATTCGTCGATTTAGCCCACGTGAACTCAGATTTGATGGTTAGATTGAAGAAATTTAGCTTCACATTCATCGATTTAGCCCACGTGAACTCAGATTTGATGGTTAGATTGAAGAAATTTAGCTTCACATTCGTCGATTTAGCCCACGTGAACTCAGATTTGATGGTTAGATTGAAGAAATTTAGCTTCACATTCGTCGATTTAGCCCACGTGAACTCAGATTTGATGGTTAGATTGAAGAAATTTAGCTTCACATTCATCGATTTAGCCCACGTGAACTCAGATTTGATGGTTAGATTGAAGAAATTTAGCTTCACATTCATCGATTTAGCCCACGTGAACTCAGATTTGATGGTTAGATTGAAGAAATTTAGCTTCACATTCGTCGATTTAGCCCACGTGAACTCAGATTTGATGGTTAGATTGAAGAAATTTAGCTTCACATTCGTCGATTTAGCCCACGTGAACTCAGATTTGATGGTTAGATTGAAGAAATTTAGCTTCACATTCATCGATTTAGCCACGTGAACTCAGATTTGATGGTTAGATTGAAGAAATTTAGCTTCACATTCATCGATTTAGCCCACGTGAACTCAGATTTGATGGTTAGATTGAAGAAATTTAGCTTCACATTCGTCGATTTAGCCCACGTGAACTCAGATTTGATGGTTAGATTGAAGAAATTTAGCTTCACATTCATCGATTTAGCCCACGTGAACTCAGATTTGATGGTTAGATTGAAGAAATTTAGCTTCACATTCATCGATTTAGCCACGTGAACTCAGATTTGATGGTTAGATTGAAGAAATTTAGCTTCACATTCGTCGATTTAGCCCACGTGAACTCAGATTTGATGGTTAGATTGAAGAAATTTAGCTTCACATTCATCGATTTAGCCCACGTGAACTCAGATTTGATGGTTAGATTGAAGAAATTTAGCTTCACATTCATCGATTTAGCCCACGTGAACTCAGATTTGATGGTTAGATTGAAGAAATTTAGCTTCACATTCATCGATTTAGCCCACGTGAACTCAGATTTGATGGTTAGATTGAAGAAATTTAGCTTCACATTCATCGATTTAGCCCACGTGAACTCAGATTTGATGGTTAGATTGAAGAAATTTAGCTTCACATTCGTCGATTTAGCCCACGTGAACTCAGATTTGATGGTTAGATTGAAGAAATTTAGCTTCACATTCATCGATTTAGCCCACGTGAACTCAGATTTGATGGTTAGATTGAAGAAATTTAGCTTCACATTCGTCGATTTAGCCCACGTGAACTCAGATTTGATGGTTAGATTGAAGAAATTTAGCTTCACATTCATCGATTTAGCCCACGTGAACTCAGATTTGATGGTTAGATTGAAGAAATTTAGCTTCACATTAGTCGATTTAGCCCACGTGAACTCAGATTGATGGTTAGATTGAAGAAATTTAGCTTCACATTCGTCGATTTAGCCCACGTGAACTCAGATTTGATGGTTAGATTGAAGAAATTTAGCTTCACATTCATCGATTTAGCCCACGTGAACTCAGATTTGATGGTTAGATTGAAGAAATTTAGCTTCACATTCATCGATTTAGCCCACGTGAACTCAGATTTGATGGTTAGATTGAAGAAATTTAGCTTCACATTCATCGATTTAGCCCACGTGAACTCAGATTTGATGGTTAGATTGAAGAAATTTAGCTTCACATTCATCGATTTAGCCCACGTGAACTCAGATTTGATGGTTAGATTGAAGAAATTTAGCTTCACATTCGTCGATTTAGCCCACGTGAACTCAGATTTGATGGTTAGATTGAAGAAATTTAGCTTCACATTCATCGATTTAGCCCACGTGAACTCAGATTTGATGGTTAGATTGAAGAAATTTAGCTTCACATTCATCGATTTAGCCCACGTGAACTCAGATTTGATGGTTAGATTGAAGAAATTTAGCTTCACATTCGTCGATTTAGCCCACGTGAACTCAGATTTGATGGTTAGATTGAAGAAATTTAGCTTCACATTCATCGATTTAGCCCACGTGAACTCAGATTTGATGGTTAGATTGAAGAAATTTAGCTTCACATTCGTCGATTTAGCCCACGTGAACTCAGATTTGATGGTAAGATTGAAGAAATTTAGCTTCACATTCGTCGATTTAGCCCACGTGAACTCAGATTTGATGGTTAGATTGAAGAATTTAGCTTCACATTCATCGATTTAGCCCACGTGAACTCAGATTTGATGGTTAGATTGAAGAAATTTAGCTTCACATTCATCGATTTAGCCCACGTGAACTCAGATTTGATGGTTAGATTGAAGAAATTTAGCTTCACATTCGTCGATTTAGCCCCGTGAACTCAGATTTGATGGTTAGATTGAAGAAATTTAGCTTCACATTCATCGATTTAGCCCACGTGAACTCAGATTTGATGGTTAGATTGAAGAAATTTAGCTTCACATTCGTCGATTTAGCCCCGTGAACTCAGATTTGATGGTTAGATTGAAGAAATTTAGCTTCACATTCATCGATTTAGCCACGTGAACTCAGATTGATGGTTAGATTGAAGAAATTTAGCTTCACATTCGTCGATTTAGCCCGTGAACTCAGATTTGATGGTTAGATTGAAGAAATTTAGCTTACATTCGTCGATTTAGCCACGTGAACTCAGATTGATGGTTAGATTGAAGAAATTTAGCTTCACATTCGTCGATTTAGCCCACGTGAACTCAGATTTGATGGTTAGATGAAGAAATTAGCTTCACATTCATCGATTTAGCCACGTGAACTCAGATTTGATGGTTAGATTGAAGAAATTTAGCTTCACATCATCGATTTAGCCCACGTGAACTCAGATTTGATGGTTAGATTGAAGAATTTAGCTTCACATTCGTCGATTTAGCCCACGTGAACTCAGATTTGATGGTTAGATTGAAGA
>MRSW03000624.1:0-26699 GCA_001923025.3 Taenia multiceps
TATTTGATGTTAGATTGAAGAATTTAGCTTCACATTCATCGATTTAGCCCACGTGAACTCAGATTTGATGGTTAGATTGAAGAAATTTAGCTTCACATTCGTCGATTTAGCCCACGTGAACTCAGATTTGATGGTTAGATTGAAGAAATTTAGCTTCACATTCATCGATTTAGCCCACGTGAACTCAGATTTGATGGTTAGATTGAAGAAATTTAGCTTCACATTCATCGATTTAGCCCACGTGAACTCAGATTTGATGGTTAGATTGAAGAAATTTAGCTTCACATTCATCGATTTAGCCCACGTGAACTCAGATTTGATGGTTAGATTGAAGAAATTTAGCTTCACATTCATCGATTTAGCCCACGTGAACTCAGATTTGATGGTTAGATTGAAGAAATTTAGCTTCACATTCATCGATTTAGCCCACGTGAACTCAGATTTGATGGTTAGATTGAAGAAATTTAGCTTCACATTCATCGATTTAGCCCACGTGAACTCAGATTTGATGGTTAGATTGAAGAAATTTAGCTTCACATTCATCGATTTAGCCCACGTGAACTCAGATTTGATGGTTAGATTGAAGAAATTTAGCTTCACATTCATCGATTTAGCCCACGTGAACTCAGATTTGATGGTTAGATTGAAGAAATTTAGCTTCACATTCATCGATTTAGCCCACGTGAACTCAGATTTGATGGTTAGATTGAAGAAATTTAGCTTCACATTCGTCGATTTAGCCCACGTGAACTCAGATTTGATGGTTAGATTGAAGAAATTTAGCTTCACATTCATCGATTTAGCCCACGTGAACTCAGATTTGATGGTTAGATTGAAGAAATTTAGCTTCACATTCATCGATTTAGCCCACGTGAACTCAGATTTGATGGTTAGATTGAAGAAATTTAGCTTCACATTCATCGATTTAGCCCACGTGAACTCAGATTTGATGGTTAGATTGAAGAAATTTAGCTTCACATTCATCGATTTAGCCCACGTGAACTCAGATTGATGGTTAGATTGAAGAAATTTAGCTTCACATTCATCGATTTAGCCCACGTGAACTCAGATTTGATGGTTAGATTGAAGAAATTTAGCTTCACATTCATCGATTTAGCCACGTGAACTCAGATTTGATGGTTAGATTGAAGAAATTTAGCTTCACATTCATCGATTTAGCCCACGTGAACTCAGATTTGATGGTTAGATGAAGAAATTTAGCTTCACATTCATCGATTTAGCCCACGTGAACTCAGATTTGATGGTTAGATTGAAGAAATTTAGCTTCACATTCATCGATTTAGCCCACGTGAACTCAGATTTGATGGTTAGATTGAAGAAATTTAGCTTCACATTCATCGATTTAGCCCACGTGAACTCAGATTTGATGGTTAGATTGAAGAAATTTAGCTTCACATTCATCGATTTAGCCCACGTGAACTCAGATTTGATGGTTAGATTGAAGAAATTTAGCTTCACATTCATCGATTTAGCCCACGTGAACTCAGATTTGATGGTTAGATTGAAGAAATTTAGCTTCACATTCATCGATTTAGCCCACGTGAACTCAGATTTGATGGTTAGATTGAAGAAATTTAGCTTCACATTCATCGATTTAGCCCACGTGAACTCAGATTTGATGGTTAGATTGAAGAAATTTAGCTTCACATTCATCGATTTAGCCCACGTGAACTCAGATTTGATGGTTAGATTGAAGAAATTTAGCTTCACATTCATCGATTTAGCCCACGTGAACTCAGATTTGATGGTTAGATTGAAGAAATTTAGCTTCACATTCATCGATTTAGCCCACGTGAACTCAGATTTGATGGTTAGATTGAAGAAATTTAGCTTCACATTCATCGATTTAGCCCACGTGAACTCAGATTTGATGGTTAGATTGAAGAAATTTAGCTTCACATTCATCGATTTAGCCCACGTGAACTCAGATTTGATGGTTAGATTGAAGAAATTTAGCTTCACATTCATCGATTTAGCCCACGTGAACTCAGATTTGATGGTTAGATTGAAGAAATTTAGCTTCACATTCATCGATTTAGCCCACGTGAACTCAGATTTGATGGTTAGATTGAAGAAATTTAGCTTCACATTCATCGATTTAGCCCACGTGAACTCAGATTTGATGGTTAGATTGAAGAAATTTAGCTTCACATTCATCGATTTAGCCCACGTGAACTCAGATTTGATGGTTAGATTGAAGAAATTTAGCTTCACATTCATCGATTTAGCCCACGTGAACTCAGATTTGATGGTTAGATTGAAGAAATTTAGCTTCACATTCATCGATTTAGCCCACGTGAACTCAGATTTGATGGTTAGATTGAAGAAATTTAGCTTCACATTCATCGATTTAGCCCACGTGAACTCAGATTTGATGGTTAGATTGAAGAAATTTAGCTTCACATTCATCGATTTAGCCCACGTGAACTCAGATTTGATGGTTAGATTGAAGAAATTTAGCTTCACATTCATCGATTTAGCCCACGTGAACTCAGATTTGATGGTTAGATTGAAGAAATTTAGCTTCACATTCATCGATTTAGCCCACGTGAACTCAGATTTGATGGTTAGATTGAAGAAATTTAGCTTCACATTCATCGATTTAGCCCACGTGAACTCAGATTTGATGGTTAGATTGAAGAAATTTAGCTTCACATTCATCGATTTAGCCCACGTGAACTCAGATTTGATGGTTAGATTGAAGAAATTTAGCTTCACATTCATCGATTTAGCCCACGTGAACTCAGATTTGATGGTTAGATTGAAGAAATTTAGCTTCACATTCATCGATTTAGCCCACGTGAACTCAGATTTGATGGTTAGATTGAAGAAATTTAGCTTCACATTCATCGATTTAGCCCACGTGAACTCAGATTTGATGGTTAGATTGAAGAAATTTAGCTTCACATTCATCGATTTAGCCCACGTGAACTCAGATTTGATGGTTAGATTGAAGAAATTTAGCTTCACATTCATCGATTTAGCCCACGTGAACTCAGATTTGATGGTTAGATTGAAGAAATTTAGCTTCACATTCATCGATTTAGCCCACGTGAACTCAGATTTGATGGTTAGATTGAAGAAATTTAGCTTCACATTCATCGATTTAGCCCACGTGAACTCAGATTTGATGGTTAGATTGAAGAAATTTAGCTTCACATTCATCGATTTAGCCCACGTGAACTCAGATTTGATGGTTAGATTGAAGAAATTTAGCTTCACATTCATCGATTTAGCCCACGTGAACTCAGATTTGATGGTTAGATTGAAGAAATTTAGCTTCACATTCATCGATTTAGCCCACGTGAACTCAGATTTGATGGTTAGATTGAAGAAATTTAGCTTCACATTCATCGATTTAGCCCACGTGAACTCAGATTTGATGGTTAGATTGAAGAAATTTAGCTTCACATTCATCGATTTAGCCCACGTGAACTCAGATTTGATGGTTAGATTGAAGAAATTTAGCTTCACATTCATCGATTTAGCCCACGTGAACTCAGATTTGATGGTTAGATTGAAGAAATTTAGCTTCACATTCATCGATTTAGCCCACGTGAACTCAGATTTGATGGTTAGATTGAAGAAATTTAGCTTCACATTCATCGATTTAGCCCACGTGAACTCAGATTTGATGGTTAGATTGAAGAAATTTAGCTTCACATTCATCGATTTAGCCCACGTGAACTCAGATTTGATGGTTAGATTGAAGAAATTTAGCTTCACATTCATCGATTTAGCCCACGTGAACTCAGATTTGATGGTTAGATTGAAGAAATTTAGCTTCACATTCATCGATTTAGCCCACGTGAACTCAGATTTGATGGTTAGATTGAAGAAATTTAGCTTCACATTCATCGATTTAGCCCACGTGAACTCAGATTTGATGGTTAGATTGAAGAAATTTAGCTTCACATTCATCGATTTAGCCCACGTGAACTCAGATTTGATGGTTAGATTGAAGAAATTTAGCTTCACATTCATCGATTTAGCCCACGTGAACTCAGATTTGATGGTTAGATTGAAGAAATTTAGCTTCACATTCATCGATTTAGCCCACGTGAACTCAGATTTGATGGTTAGATTGAAGAAATTTAGCTTCACATTCATCGATTTAGCCCACGTGAACTCAGATTTGATGGTTAGATTGAAGAAATTTAGCTTCACATTCATCGATTTAGCCCACGTGAACTCAGATTTGATGGTTAGATTGAAGAAATTTAGCTTCACATTCATCGATTTAGCCCACGTGAACTCAGATTTGATGGTTAGATTGAAGAAATTTAGCTTCACATTCATCGATTTAGCCCACGTGAACTCAGATTTGATGGTTAGATTGAAGAAATTTAGCTTCACATTCATCGATTTAGCCCACGTGAACTCAGATTTGATGGTTAGATTGAAGAAATTTAGCTTCACATTCATCGATTTAGCCCACGTGAACTCAGATTTGATGGTTAGATTGAAGAAATTTAGCTTCACATTCATCGATTTAGCCCACGTGAACTCAGATTTGATGGTTAGATTGAAGAAATTTAGCTTCACATTCATCGATTTAGCCCACGTGAACTCAGATTTGATGGTTAGATTGAAGAAATTTAGCTTCACATTCATCGATTTAGCCCACGTGAACTCAGATTTGATGGTTAGATTGAAGAAATTTAGCTTCACATTCATCGATTTAGCCCACGTGAACTCAGATTTGATGGTTAGATTGAAGAAATTTAGCTTCACATTCATCGATTTAGCCCACGTGAACTCAGATTTGATGGTTAGATTGAAGAAATTTAGCTTCACATTCATCGATTTAGCCCACGTGAACTCAGATTTGATGGTTAGATTGAAGAAATTTAGCTTCACATTCATCGATTTAGCCCACGTGAACTCAGATTTGATGGTTAGATTGAAGAAATTTAGCTTCACATTCATCGATTTAGCCCACGTGAACTCAGATTTGATGGTTAGATTGAAGAAATTTAGCTTCACATTCGTCGATTTAGCCCACGTGAACTCAGATTTGATGGTTAGATTGAAGAAATTTAGCTTCACATTCATCGATTTAGCCCACGTGAACTCAGATTTGATGGTTAGATTGAAGAAATTTAGCTTCACATTCATCGATTTAGCCCACGTGAACTCAGATTTGATGGTTAGATTGAAGAAATTTAGCTTCACATTCATCGATTTAGCCCACGTGAACTCAGATTTGATGGTTAGATTGAAGAAATTTAGCTTCACATTCATCGATTTAGCCCACGTGAACTCAGATTTGATGGTTAGATTGAAGAAATTTAGCTTCACATTCATCGATTTAGCCCACGTGAACTCAGATTTGATGGTTAGATTGAAGAAATTTAGCTTCACATTCATCGATTTAGCCCACGTGAACTCAGATTTGATGGTTAGATTGAAGAAATTTAGCTTCACATTCATCGATTTAGCCCACGTGAACTCAGATTTGATGGTTAGATTGAAGAAATTTAGCTTCACATTCATCGATTTAGCCCACGTGAACTCAGATTTGATGGTTAGATTGAAGAAATTTAGCTTCACATTCATCGATTTAGCCCACGTGAACTCAGATTTGATGGTTAGATTGAAGAAATTTAGCTTCACATTCATCGATTTAGCCCACGTGAACTCAGATTTGATGGTTAGATTGAAGAAATTTAGCTTCACATTCATCGATTTAGCCCACGTGAACTCAGATTTGATGGTTAGATTGAAGAAATTTAGCTTCACATTCATCGATTTAGCCCACGTGAACTCAGATTTGATGGTTAGATTGAAGAAATTTAGCTTCACATTCATCGATTTAGCCCACGTGAACTCAGATTTGATGGTTAGATTGAAGAAATTTAGCTTCACATTCATCGATTTAGCCCACGTGAACTCAGATTTGATGGTTAGATTGAAGAAATTTAGCTTCACATTCATCGATTTAGCCCACGTGAACTCAGATTTGATGGTTAGATTGAAGAAATTTAGCTTCACATTCATCGATTTAGCCCACGTGAACTCAGATTTGATGGTTAGATTGAAGAAATTTAGCTTCACATTCATCGATTTAGCCCACGTGAACTCAGATTTGATGGTTAGATTGAAGAAATTTAGCTTCACATTCATCGATTTAGCCCACGTGAACTCAGATTTGATGGTTAGATTGAAGAAATTTAGCTTCACATTCATCGATTTAGCCCACGTGAACTCAGATTTGATGGTTAGATTGAAGAAATTTAGCTTCACATTCATCGATTTAGCCCACGTGAACTCAGATTTGATGGTTAGATTGAAGAAATTTAGCTTCACATTCATCGATTTAGCCCACGTGAACTCAGATTTGATGGTTAGATTGAAGAAATTTAGCTTCACATTCATCGATTTAGCCCACGTGAACTCAGATTTGATGGTTAGATTGAAGAAATTTAGCTTCACATTCATCGATTTAGCCCACGTGAACTCAGATTTGATGGTTAGATTGAAGAAATTTAGCTTCACATTCATCGATTTAGCCCACGTGAACTCAGATTTGATGGTTAGATTGAAGAAATTTAGCTTCACATTCATCGATTTAGCCCACGTGAACTCAGATTTGATGGTTAGATTGAAGAAATTTAGCTTCACATTCATCGATTTAGCCCACGTGAACTCAGATTTGATGGTTAGATTGAAGAAATTTAGCTTCACATTCATCGATTTAGCCCACGTGAACTCAGATTTGATGGTTAGATTGAAGAAATTTAGCTTCACATTCATCGATTTAGCCCACGTGAACTCAGATTTGATGGTTAGATTGAAGAAATTTAGCTTCACATTCATCGATTTAGCCCACGTGAACTCAGATTTGATGGTTAGATTGAAGAAATTTAGCTTCACATTCATCGATTTAGCCCACGTGAACTCAGATTTGATGGTTAGATTGAAGAAATTTAGCTTCACATTCATCGATTTAGCCCACGTGAACTCAGATTTGATGGTTAGATTGAAGAAATTTAGCTTCACATTCATCGATTTAGCCCACGTGAACTCAGATTTGATGGTTAGATTGAAGAAATTTAGCTTCACATTCATCGATTTAGCCCACGTGAACTCAGATTTGATGGTTAGATTGAAGAAATTTAGCTTCACATTCATCGATTTAGCCCACGTGAACTCAGATTTGATGGTTAGATTGAAGAAATTTAGCTTCACATTCATCGATTTAGCCCACGTGAACTCAGATTTGATGGTTAGATTGAAGAAATTTAGCTTCACATTCATCGATTTAGCCCACGTGAACTCAGATTTGATGGTTAGATTGAAGAAATTTAGCTTCACATTCATCGATTTAGCCCACGTGAACTCAGATTTGATGGTTAGATTGAAGAAATTTAGCTTCACATTCATCGATTTAGCCCACGTGAACTCAGATTTGATGGTTAGATTGAAGAAATTTAGCTTCACATTCCGATTTAGCCCACGTGAACTCAGATTTGATGGTTAGATTGAAGAAATTTAGCTTCACATTCATCGATTTAGCCCACGTGAACTCAGATTTGATGGTTAGATTGAAGAAATTTAGCTTCACATTCATCGATTTAGCCCACGTGAACTCAGATTTGATGGTTAGATTGAAGAAATTTAGCTTCACATTCATCGATTTAGCCCACGTGAACTCAGATTTGATGGTTAGATTGAAGAAATTTAGCTTCACATTCATCGATTTAGCCCACGTGAACTCAGATTTGATGGTTAGATTGAAGAAATTTAGCTTCACATTCATCGATTTAGCCCACGTGAACTCAGATTTGATGGTTAGATTGAAGAAATTTAGCTTCACATTCATCGATTTAGCCCACGTGAACTCAGATTTGATGGTTAGATTGAAGAAATTTAGCTTCACATTCATCGATTTAGCCCACGTGAACTCAGATTTGATGGTTAGATTGAAGAAATTTAGCTTCACATTCATCGATTTAGCCCACGTGAACTCAGATTTGATGGTTAGATTGAAGAAATTTAGCTTCACATTCATCGATTTAGCCCACGTGAACTCAGATTTGATGGTTAGATTGAAGAAATTTAGCTTCACATTCATCGATTTAGCCCACGTGAACTCAGATTTGATGGTTAGATTGAAGAAATTTAGCTTCACATTCATCGATTTAGCCCACGTGAACTCAGATTTGATGGTTAGATTGAAGAAATTTAGCTTCACATTCATCGATTTAGCCCACGTGAACTCAGATTTGATGGTTAGATTGAAGAAATTTAGCTTCACATTCATCGATTTAGCCCACGTGAACTCAGATTTGATGGTTAGATTGAAGAAATTTAGCTTCACATTCATCGATTTAGCCCACGTGAACTCAGATTTGATGGTTAGATTGAAGAAATTTAGCTTCACATTCATCGATTTAGCCCACGTGAACTCAGATTTGATGGTTAGATTGAAGAAATTTAGCTTCACATTCATCGATTTAGCCCACGTGAACTCAGATTTGATGGTTAGATTGAAGAAATTTAGCTTCACATTCATCGATTTAGCCCACGTGAACTCAGATTTGATGGTTAGATTGAAGAAATTTAGCTTCACATTCATCGATTTAGCCCACGTGAACTCAGATTTGATGGTTAGATTGAAGAAATTTAGCTTCACATTCATCGATTTAGCCCACGTGAACTCAGATTTGATGGTTAGATTGAAGAAATTTAGCTTCACATTCATCGATTTAGCCCACGTGAACTCAGATTTGATGGTTAGATTGAAGAAATTTAGCTTCACATTCATCGATTTAGCCCACGTGAACTCAGATTTGATGGTTAGATTGAAGAAATTTAGCTTCACATTCATCGATTTAGCCCACGTGAACTCAGATTTGATGGTTAGATTGAAGAAATTTAGCTTCACATTCATCGATTTAGCCCACGTGAACTCAGATTTGATGGTTAGATTGAAGAAATTTAGCTTCACATTCATCGATTTAGCCCACGTGAACTCAGATTTGATGGTTAGATTGAAGAAATTTAGCTTCACATTCATCGATTTAGCCCACGTGAACTCAGATTTGATGGTTAGATTGAAGAAATTTAGCTTCACATTCATCGATTTAGCCCACGTGAACTCAGATTTGATGGTTAGATTGAAGAAATTTAGCTTCACATTCATCGATTTAGCCCACGTGAACTCAGATTTGATGGTTAGATTGAAGAAATTTAGCTTCACATTCATCGATTTAGCCCACGTGAACTCAGATTTGATGGTTAGATTGAAGAAATTTAGCTTCACATTCATCGATTTAGCCCACGTGAACTCAGATTTGATGGTTAGATTGAAGAAATTTAGCTTCACATTCGTCGATTTAGCCCACGTGAACTCAGATTTGATGGTTAGATTGAAGAAATTTAGCTTCACATTCATCGATTTAGCCCACGTGAACTCAGATTTGATGGTTAGATTGAAGAAATTTAGCTTCACATTCATCGATTTAGCCCACGTGAACTCAGATTTGATGGTTAGATTGAAGAAATTTAGCTTCACATTCATCGATTTAGCCCACGTGAACTCAGATTTGATGGTTAGATTGAAGAAATTTAGCTTCACATTCATCGATTTAGCCCACGTGAACTCAGATTTGATGGTTAGATTGAAGAAATTTAGCTTCACATTCATCGATTTAGCCCACGTGAACTCAGATTTGATGGTTAGATTGAAGAAATTTAGCTTCACATTCATCGATTTAGCCCACGTGAACTCAGATTTGATGGTTAGATTGAAGAAATTTAGCTTCACATTCATCGATTTAGCCCACGTGAACTCAGATTTGATGGTTAGATTGAAGAAATTTAGCTTCACATTCTCGATTTAGCCCACGTGAACTCAGATTTGATGGTTAGATTGAAGAAATTTAGCTTCACATTCATCGATTTAGCCCACGTGAACTCAGATTTGATGGTTAGATTGAAGAAATTTAGCTTCACATTCATCGATTTAGCCCACGTGAACTCAGATTTGATGGTTAGATTGAAGAAATTTAGCTTCACATTCATCGATTTAGCCCACGTGAACTCAGATTTGATGGTTAGATTGAAGAAATTTAGCTTCACATTCATCGATTTAGCCCACGTGAACTCAGATTTGATGGTTAGATTGAAGAAATTTAGCTTCACATTCATCGATTTAGCCCACGTGAACTCAGATTTGATGGTTAGATTGAAGAAATTTAGCTTCACATTCATCGATTTAGCCCACGTGAACTCAGATTTGATGGTTAGATTGAAGAAATTTAGCTTCACATTCATCGATTTAGCCCACGTGAACTCAGATTTGATGGTTAGATTGAAGAAATTTAGCTTCACATTCATCGATTTAGCCCACGTGAACTCAGATTTGATGGTTAGATTGAAGAAATTTAGCTTCACATTCATCGATTTAGCCCACGTGAACTCAGATTTGATGGTTAGATTGAAGAAATTTAGCTTCACATTCATCGATTTAGCCCACGTGAACTCAGATTTGATGGTTAGATTGAAGAAATTTAGCTTCACATTCATCGATTTAGCCCACGTGAACTCAGATTTGATGGTTAGATTGAAGAAATTTAGCTTCACATTCATCGATTTAGCCCACGTGAACTCAGATTTGATGGTTAGATTGAAGAAATTTAGCTTCACATTCATCGATTTAGCCCACGTGAACTCAGATTTGATGGTTAGATTGAAGAAATTTAGCTTCACATTCATCGATTTAGCCCACGTGAACTCAGATTTGATGGTTAGATTGAAGAAATTTAGCTTCACTTCATCATCGTCGATTTAGCCCACGTGAACTCAGATTTGATGGTTAGATTGAAGAAATTTAGCTTCACATTCATCGATTTAGCCCACGTGAACTCAGATTTGATGGTTAGATTGAAGAAATTTAGCTTCACATTCATCGATTTAGCCCACGTGAACTCAGATTTGATGGTTAGATTGAAGAAATTTAGCTTCACATTCATCGATTTAGCCCACGTGAACTCAGATTTGATGGTTAGATTGAAGAAATTTAGCTTCACATTCATCGATTTAGCCCACGTGAACTCAGATTTGATGGTTAGATTGAAGAAATTTAGCTTCACATTCATCGATTTAGCCCACGTGAACTCAGATTTGATGGTTAGATTGAAGAAATTTAGCTTCACATTCATCGATTTAGCCCACGTGAACTCAGATTTGATGGTTAGATTGAAGAAATTTAGCTTCACATTCATCGATTTAGCCCACGTGAACTCAGATTTGATGGTTAGATTGAAGAAATTTAGCTTCACATTCATCGATTTAGCCCACGTGAACTCAGATTTGATGGTTAGATTGAAGAAATTTAGCTTCACATTCATCGATTTAGCCCACGTGAACTCAGATTTGATGGTTAGATTGAAGAAATTTAGCTTCACATTCATCGATTTAGCCCACGTGAACTCAGATTTGATGGTTAGATTGAAGAAATTTAGCTTCACATTCATCGATTTAGCCCACGTGAACTCAGATTTGATGGTTAGATTGAAGAAATTTAGCTTCACATTCATCGATTTAGCCCACGTGAACTCAGATTTGATGGTTAGATTGAAGAAATTTAGCTTCACATTCATCGATTTAGCCCACGTGAACTCAGATTTGATGGTTAGATTGAAGAAATTTAGCTTCACATTCATCGATTTAGCCCACGTGAACTCAGATTTGATGGTTAGATTGAAGAAATTTAGCTTCACATTCATCGATTTAGCCCACGTGAACTCAGATTTGATGGTTAGATTGAAGAAATTTAGCTTCACATTCATCGATTTAGCCCACGTGAACTCAGATTTGATGGTTAGATTGAAGAAATTTAGCTTCACATTCATCGATTTAGCCCACGTGAACTCAGATTTGATGGTTAGATTGAAGAAATTTAGCTTCACATTCATCGATTTAGCCCACGTGAACTCAGATTTGATGGTTAGATTGAAGAAATTTAGCTTCACATTCTCGATTTAGCCCACGTGAACTCAGATTTGATGGTTAGATTGAAGAAATTTAGCTTCACATTCATCGATTTAGCCCACGTGAACTCAGATTTGATGGTTAGATTGAAGAAATTTAGCTTCACATTCATCGATTTAGCCCACGTGAACTCAGATTTGATGGTTAGATTGAAGAAATTTAGCTTCACATTCATCGATTTAGCCCACGTGAACTCAGATTTGATGGTTAGATTGAAGAAATTTAGCTTCACATTCATCGATTTAGCCCACGTGAACTCAGATTTGATGGTTAGATTGAAGAAATTTAGCTTCACATTCATCGATTTAGCCCACGTGAACTCAGATTTGATGGTTAGATTGAAGAAATTTAGCTTCACATTCATCGATTTAGCCCACGTGAACTCAGATTTGATGGTTAGATTGAAGAAATTTAGCTTCACATTCATCGATTTAGCCCACGTGAACTCAGATTTGATGGTTAGATTGAAGAAATTTAGCTTCACATTCATCGATTTAGCCCACGTGAACTCAGATTTGATGGTTAGATTGAAGAAATTTAGCTTCACATTCATCGATTTAGCCCACGTGAACTCAGATTTGATGGTTAGATTGAAGAAATTTAGCTTCACATTCATCGATTTAGCCCACGTGAACTCAGATTTGATGGTTAGATTGAAGAAATTTAGCTTCACATTCATCGATTTAGCCCACGTGAACTCAGATTTGATGGTTAGATTGAAGAAATTTAGCTTCACATTCATCGATTTAGCCCACGTGAACTCAGATTTGATGGTTAGATTGAAGAAATTTAGCTTCACATTCATCGATTTAGCCCACGTGAACTCAGATTTGATGGTTAGATTGAAGAAATTTAGCTTCACATTCATCGATTTAGCCCACGTGAACTCAGATTTGATGGTTAGATTGAAGAAATTTAGCTTCACATTCATCGATTTAGCCCACGTGAACTCAGATTTGATGGTTAGATTGAAGAAATTTAGCTTCACATTCATCGATTTAGCCCACGTGAACTCAGATTTGATGGTTAGATTGAAGAAATTTAGCTTCACATTCATCGATTTAGCCCACGTGAACTCAGATTTGATGGTTAGATTGAAGAAATTTAGCTTCACATTCATCGATTTAGCCCACGTGAACTCAGATTTGATGGTTAGATTGAAGAAATTTAGCTTCACATTCATCGATTTAGCCCACGTGAACTCAGATTTGATGGTTAGATTGAAGAAATTTAGCTTCACATTCATCGATTTAGCCCACGTGAACTCAGATTTGATGGTTAGATTGA
Source organism: Taenia multiceps (assembly GCA_001923025.3). Taxonomy (NCBI): domain Eukaryota; kingdom Metazoa; phylum Platyhelminthes; class Cestoda; order Cyclophyllidea; family Taeniidae; genus Taenia; species Taenia multiceps. The sequence continues at coordinate 13,309 of MRSW03000624.1, forward strand.
AGAAATTTAGCTTCACATTCATCGATTTAGCCCACGTGAACTCAGATTTGATGGTTAGATTGAAGAAATTTAGCTTCACATTCATCGATTTAGCCCACGTGAACTCAGATTTGATGGTTAGATTGAAGAAATTTAGCTTCACATTCATCGATTTAGCCCACGTGAACTCAGATTTGATGGTTAGATTGAAGAAATTTAGCTTCACATTCATCGATTTAGCCCACGTGAACTCAGATTTGATGGTTAGATTGAAGAAATTTAGCTTCACATTCATCGATTTAGCCCACGTGAACTCAGATTTGATGGTTAGATTGAAGAAATTTAGCTTCACATTCATCGATTTAGCCCACGTGAACTCAGATTTGATGGTTAGATTGAAGAAATTTAGCTTCACATTCATCGATTTAGCCCACGTGAACTCAGATTTGATGGTTAGATTGAAGAAATTTAGCTTCACATTCATCGATTTAGCCCACGTGAACTCAGATTTGATGGTTAGATTGAAGAAATTTAGCTTCACATTCATCGATTTAGCCCACGTGAACTCAGATTTGATGGTTAGATTGAAGAAATTTAGCTTCACATTCATCGATTTAGCCCACGTGAACTCAGATTTGATGGTTAGATTGAAGAAATTTAGCTTCACATTCATCGATTTAGCCCACGTGAACTCAGATTTGATGGTTAGATTGAAGAAATTTAGCTTCACATTCATCGATTTAGCCCACGTGAACTCAGATTTGATGGTTAGATTGAAGAAATTTAGCTTCACATTCATCGATTTAGCCCACGTGAACTCAGATTTGATGGTTAGATTGAAGAAATTTAGCTTCACATTCATCGATTTAGCCCACGTGAACTCAGATTTGATGGTTAGATTGAAGAAATTTAGCTTCACATTCATCGATTTAGCCCACGTGAACTCAGATTTGATGGTTAGATTGAAGAAATTTAGCTTCACATTCATCGATTTAGCCCACGTGAACTCAGATTTGATGGTTAGATTGAAGAAATTTAGCTTCACATTCATCGATTTAGCCCACGTGAACTCAGATTTGATGGTTAGATTGAAGAAATTTAGCTTCACATTCATCGATTTAGCCCACGTGAACTCAGATTTGATGGTTAGATTGAAGAAATTTAGCTTCACATTCATCGATTTAGCCCACGTGAACTCAGATTTGATGGTTAGATTGAAGAAATTTAGCTTCACATTCATCGATTTAGCCCACGTGAACTCAGATTTGATGGTTAGATTGAAGAAATTTAGCTTCACATTCATCGATTTAGCCCACGTGAACTCAGATTTGATGGTTAGATTGAAGAAATTTAGCTTCACATTCATCGATTTAGCCCACGTGAACTCAGATTTGATGGTTAGATTGAAGAAATTTAGCTTCACATTCATCGATTTAGCCCACGTGAACTCAGATTTGATGGTTAGATTGAAGAAATTTAGCTTCACATTCATCGATTTAGCCCACGTGAACTCAGATTTGATGGTTAGATTGAAGAAATTTAGCTTCACATTCATCGATTTAGCCCACGTGAACTCAGATTTGATGGTTAGATTGAAGAAATTTAGCTTCACATTCATCGATTTAGCCCACGTGAACTCAGATTTGATGGTTAGATTGAAGAAATTTAGCTTCACATTCATCGATTTAGCCCACGTGAACTCAGATTTGATGGTTAGATTGAAGAAATTTAGCTTCACATTCATCGATTTAGCCCACGTGAACTCAGATTTGATGGTTAGATTGAAGAAATTTAGCTTCACATTCATCGATTTAGCCCACGTGAACTCAGATTTGATGGTTAGATTGAAGAAATTTAGCTTCACATTCATCGATTTAGCCCACGTGAACTCAGATTTGATGGTTAGATTGAAGAAATTTAGCTTCACATTCATCGATTTAGCCCACGTGAACTCAGATTTGATGGTTAGATTGAAGAAATTTAGCTTCACATTCATCGATTTAGCCCACGTGAACTCAGATTTGATGGTTAGATTGAAGAAATTTAGCTTCACATTCATCGATTTAGCCCACGTGAACTCAGATTTGATGGTTAGATTGAAGAAATTTAGCTTCACATTCATCGATTTAGCCCACGTGAACTCAGATTTGATGGTTAGATTGAAGAAATTTAGCTTCACATTCATCGATTTAGCCCACGTGAACTCAGATTTGATGGTTAGATTGAAGAAATTTAGCTTCACATTCATCGATTTAGCCCACGTGAACTCAGATTTGATGGTTAGATTGAAGAAATTTAGCTTCACATTCATCGATTTAGCCCACGTGAACTCAGATTTGATGGTTAGATTGAAGAAATTTAGCTTCACATTCATCGATTTAGCCCACGTGAACTCAGATTTGATGGTTAGATTGAAGAAATTTAGCTTCACATTCATCGATTTAGCCCACGTGAACTCAGATTTGATGGTTAGATTGAAGAAATTTAGCTTCACATTCATCGATTTAGCCCACGTGAACTCAGATTTGATGGTTAGATTGAAGAAATTTAGCTTCACATTCATCGATTTAGCCCACGTGAACTCAGATTTGATGGTTAGATTGAAGAAATTTAGCTTCACATTCATCGATTTAGCCCACGTGAACTCAGATTTGATGGTTAGATTGAAGAAATTTAGCTTCACATTCATCGATTTAGCCCACGTGAACTCAGATTTGATGGTTAGATTGAAGAAATTTAGCTTCACATTCATCGATTTAGCCCACGTGAACTCAGATTTGATGGTTAGATTGAAGAAATTTAGCTTCACATTCATCGATTTAGCCCACGTGAACTCAGATTTGATGGTTAGATTGAAGAAATTTAGCTTCACATTCATCGATTTAGCCCACGTGAACTCAGATTTGATGGTTAGATTGAAGAAATTTAGCTTCACATTCATCGATTTAGCCCACGTGAACTCAGATTTGATGGTTAGATTGAAGAAATTTAGCTTCACATTCATCGATTTAGCCCACGTGAACTCAGATTTGATGGTTAGATTGAAGAAATTTAGCTTCACATTCATCGATTTAGCCCACGTGAACTCAGATTTGATGGTTAGATTGAAGAAATTTAGCTTCACATTCATCGATTTAGCCCACGTGAACTCAGATTTGATGGTTAGATTGAAGAAATTTAGCTTCACATTCATCGATTTAGCCCACGTGAACTCAGATTTGATGGTTAGATTGAAGAAATTTAGCTTCACATTCATCGATTTAGCCCACGTGAACTCAGATTTGATGGTTAGATTGAAGAAATTTAGCTTCACATTCATCGATTTAGCCCACGTGAACTCAGATTTGATGGTTAGATTGAAGAAATTTAGCTTCACATTCATCGATTTAGCCCACGTGAACTCAGATTTGATGGTTAGATTGAAGAAATTTAGCTTCACATTCATCGATTTAGCCCACGTGAACTCAGATTTGATGGTTAGATTGAAGAAATTTAGCTTCACATTCATCGATTTAGCCCACGTGAACTCAGATTTGATGGTTAGATTGAAGAAATTTAGCTTCACATTCATCGATTTAGCCCACGTGAACTCAGATTTGATGGTTAGATTGAAGAAATTTAGCTTCACATTCATCGATTTAGCCCACGTGAACTCAGATTTGATGGTTAGATTGAAGAAATTTAGCTTCACATTCATCGATTTAGCCCACGTGAACTCAGATTTGATGGTTAGATTGAAGAAATTTAGCTTCACATTCATCGATTTAGCCCACGTGAACTCAGATTTGATGGTTAGATTGAAGAAATTTAGCTTCACATTCATCGATTTAGCCCACGTGAACTCAGATTTGATGGTTAGATTGAAGAAATTTAGCTTCACATTCATCGATTTAGCCCACGTGAACTCAGATTTGATGGTTAGATTGAAGAAATTTAGCTTCACATTCATCGATTTAGCCCACGTGAACTCAGATTTGATGGTTAGATTGAAGAAATTTAGCTTCACATTCATCGATTTAGCCCACGTGAACTCAGATTTGATGGTTAGATTGAAGAAATTTAGCTTCACATTCATCGATTTAGCCCACGTGAACTCAGATTTGATGGTTAGATTGAAGAAATTTAGCTTCACATTCATCGATTTAGCCCACGTGAACTCAGATTTGATGGTTAGATTGAAGAAATTTAGCTTCACATTCATCGATTTAGCCCACGTGAACTCAGATTTGATGGTTAGATTGAAGAAATTTAGCTTCACATTCATCGATTTAGCCCACGTGAACTCAGATTTGATGGTTAGATTGAAGAAATTTAGCTTCACATTCATCGATTTAGCCCACGTGAACTCAGATTTGATGGTTAGATTGAAGAAATTTAGCTTCACATTCATCGATTTAGCCCACGTGAACTCAGATTTGATGGTTAGATTGAAGAAATTTAGCTTCACATTCATCGATTTAGCCCACGTGAACTCAGATTTGATGGTTAGATTGAAGAAATTTAGCTTCACATTCATCGATTTAGCCCACGTGAACTCAGATTTGATGGTTAGATTGAAGAAATTTAGCTTCACATTCATCGATTTAGCCCACGTGAACTCAGATTTGATGGTTAGATTGAAGAAATTTAGCTTCACATTCATCGATTTAGCCCACGTGAACTCAGATTTGATGGTTAGATTGAAGAAATTTAGCTTCACATTCGTCGATTTAGCCCACGTGAACTCAGATTTGATGGTTAGATTGAAGAAATTTAGCTTCACATTCATCGATTTAGCCCACGTGAACTCAGATTTGATGGTTAGATTGAAGAAATTTAGCTTCACATTCATCGATTTAGCCCACGTGAACTCAGATTTGATGGTTAGATTGAAGAAATTTAGCTTCACATTCATCGATTTAGCCCACGTGAACTCAGATTTGATGGTTAGATTGAAGAAATTTAGCTTCACATTCATCGATTTAGCCCACGTGAACTCAGATTTGATGGTTAGATTGAAGAAATTTAGCTTCACATTCATCGATTTAGCCCACGTGAACTCAGATTTGATGGTTAGATTGAAGAAATTTAGCTTCACATTCATCGATTTAGCCCACGTGAACTCAGATTTGATGGTTAGATTGAAGAAATTTAGCTTCACATTCATCGATTTAGCCCACGTGAACTCAGATTTGATGGTTAGATTGAAGAAATTTAGCTTCACATTCATCGATTTAGCCCACGTGAACTCAGATTTGATGGTTAGATTGAAGAAATTTAGCTTCACATTCATCGATTTAGCCCACGTGAACTCAGATTTGATGGTTAGATTGAAGAAATTTAGCTTCACATTCATCGATTTAGCCCACGTGAACTCAGATTTGATGGTTAGATTGAAGAAATTTAGCTTCACATTCGTCGATTTAGCCCACGTGAACTCAGATTTGATGGTTAGATTGAAGAAATTTAGCTTCACATTCATCGATTTAGCCCACGTGAACTCAGATTTGATGGTTAGATTGAAGAAATTTAGCTTCACATTCATCGATTTAGCCCACGTGAACTCAGATTTGATGGTTAGATTGAAGAATTTAGCTTCACATTCATCGATTTAGCCCACGTGAACTCAGATTTGATGGTTAGATTGAAGAAATTTAGCTTCACATTCATCGATTTAGCCCACGTGAACTCAGATTTGATGGTTAGATTGAAGAAATTTAGCTTCACATTCATCGATTTAGCCCACGTGAACTCAGATTTGATGGTTAGATTGAAGAAATTTAGCTTCACATTCATCGATTTAGCCCACGTGAACTCAGATTTGATGGTTAGATTGAAGAAATTTAGCTTCACATTCATCGATTTAGCCCACGTGAACTCAGATTTGATGGTTAGATTGAAGAAATTTAGCTTCACATTCGTCGATTTAGCCCACGTGAACTCAGATTTGATGGTTAGATTGAAGAAATTTAGCTTCACATTCATCGATTTAGCCCACGTGAACTCAGATTTGATGGTTAGATTGAAGAAATTTAGCTTCACATTCATCGATTTAGCCCACGTGAACTCAGATTTGATGGTTAGATTGAAGAAATTTAGCTTCACATTCATCGATTTAGCCCACGTGAACTCAGATTTGATGGTTAGATTGAAGAAATTTAGCTTCACATTCATCGATTTAGCCCACGTGAACTCAGATTTGATGGTTAGATTGAAGAAATTTAGCTTCACATTCATCGATTTAGCCCACGTGAACTCAGATTTGATGGTTAGATTGAAGAAATTTAGCTTCACATTCATCGATTTAGCCCACGTGAACTCAGATTTGATGGTTAGATTGAAGAATTTAGCTTCACATTCTCGATTTAGCCCACGTGAACTCAGATTTGATGGTTAGATTGAAGAAATTTAGCTTCACATTCATCGATTTAGCCCACGTGAACTCAGATTTGATGGTTAGATTGAAGAAATTTAGCTTCACATTCGTCGATTTAGCCCACGTGAACTCAGATTTGATGGTTAGATTGAAGAAATTTAGCTTCACATTCGTCGATTTAGCCCACGTGAACTCAGATTTGATGGTTAGATTGAAGAAATTTAGCTTCACATTCATCGATTTAGCCCACGTGAACTCAGATTTGATGGTTAGATTGAAGAAATTTAGCTTCTCATTCATCGATTTAGCCCACGTGAACTCAGATTTGATGGTTAGATTGAAGAAATTTAGCTTCACATTCATCGATTTAGCCCACGTGAACTCAGATTTGATGGTTAGATTGAAGAATTTAGCTTCACATTCATCGATTTAGCCCACGTGAACTCAGATTTGATGGTTAGATTGAAGAAATTTAGCTTCACATTCATCGATTTAGCCCACGTGAACTCAGATTTGATGGTTAGATTGAAGAAATTTAGCTTCACATTCCGATTTAGCCCACGTGAACTCAGATTTGATGGTTAGATTGAAGAAATTTAGCTTCACATTCATCGATTTAGCCCACGTGAACTCAGATTTGATGGTGAGATTGAAGAAATTTAGCTTCACATTCATCGATTTAGCCCACGTGAACTCAGATTTGATGGTTAGATTGAAGAAATTTAGCTTCACATTCATCGATTTAGCCCACGTGAACTCAGATTTGATGGTTAGATTGAAGAAATTTAGCTTCACATTCATCGATTTAGCCCACGTGAACTCAGATTTGATGGTTAGATTGAAGAAATTTAGCTTCACATTCATCGATTTAGCCCACGTGAACTCAGATTTGATGGTTAGATTGAAGAAATTTAGCTTCACATTCATCGATTTAGCCCACGTGAACTCAGATTTGATGGTTAGATTGAAGAAATTTAGCTTCACATTCCTCGATTTAGCCCACGTGAACTCAGATTTGATGGTTAGATTGAAGAAATTTAGCTTCACATTCATCGATTTAGCCCACGTGAACTCAGATTTGATGGTTAGATTGAAGAAATTTAGCTTCACATTCATCGATTTAGCCCACGTGAACTCAGATTTGATGGTTAGATTGAAGAAATTTAGCTTCACATTCGTCGATTTAGCCCACGTGAACTCAGATTTGATGGTTAGATTGAAGAAATTTAGCTTCACATTCATCGATTTAGCCCACGTGAACTCAGATTTGATGGTTAGATTGAAGAAATTTAGCTTCACATTCATCGATTTAGCCCACGTGAACTCAGATTTGATGGTTAGATTGAAGAAATTTAGCTTCACATTCATCGATTTAGCCCACGTGAACTCAGATTTGATGGTTAGATTGAAGAAATTTAGCTTCACATTCATCGATTTAGCCCACGTGAACTCAGATTTGATGGTTAGATTGAAGAAATTTAGCTTCACATTCGTCGATTTAGCCCACGTGAACTCAGATTTGATGGTTAGATTGAAGAAATTTAGCTTCACATTCATCGATTTAGCCCACGTGAACTCAGATTTGATGGTTAGATTGAAGAAATTTAGCTTCACATTCGTCGATTTAGCCCACTGAACTCAGATTTGATGGTTAGATTGAAGAATTTAGCTTCACATTCATCGATTTAGCCCACGTGAACTCAGATTTGATGGTTAGATTGAAGAAATTTAGCTTCACATTCATCGATTTAGCCCACGTGAACTCAGATTTGATGGTTAGATTGAAGAAATTTAGCTTCACATTCATCGATTTAGCCCACGTGAACTCAGATTTGATGGTTAGATTGAAGAAATTTAGCTTCACATTCATCGATTTAGCCCACGTGAACTCAGATTTGATGGTTAGATTGAAGAAATTTAGCTTCACATTCATCGATTTAGCCCACGTGAACTCAGATTTGATGGTTAGATTGAAGAAATTTAGCTTCACATTCATCGATTTAGCCCACGTGAACTCAGATTTGATGGTTAGATTGAAGAAATTTAGCTTCACATTCGTCGATTTAGCCCACGTGAACTCAGATTTGATGGTTAGATTGAAGAAATTTAGCTTCACATTCATCGATTTAGCCCACGTGAACTCAGATTTGATGGTTAGATTGAAGAAATTTAGCTTCACATTCATCGATTTAGCCCACGTGAACTCAGATTTGATGGTTAGATTGAAGAAATTTAGCTTCACATTCATCGATTTAGCCCACGTGAACTCAGATTTGATGGTTAGATTGAAGAAATTTAGCTTCGCTTTCATCGATTTAGCCCACGTGAACTCAGATTTGATGGTTAGATTGAAGAAATTTAGCTTCACATTCATCGATTTAGCCCACGTGAACTCAGATTTGATGGTTAGATTGAAGAAATTTAGCTTCACATTCATCGATTTAGCCCACGTGAACTCAGATTTGATGGTTAGATTGAAGAAATTTAGCTTCACATTCATCGATTTAGCCCACGTGAACTCAGATTTGATGGTTAGATTGAAGAAATTTAGCTTCACATTCATCGATTTAGCCCACGTGAACTCAGATTTGATGGTTAGATTGAAGAATTTAGCTTCACATTCATCGATTTAGCCCACGTGAACTCAGATTTGATGGTTAGATTGAAGAAATTTAGCTTCACATTCATCGATTTAGCCCACGTGAACTCAGATTTGATGGTTAGATTGAAGAATTTAGCTTCACATTCATCGATTTAGCCCACGTGAACTCAGATTTGATGGTTAGATTGAAGAAATTTAGCTTCACATTCATCGATTTAGCCCACGTGAACTCAGATTTGATGGTTAGATTGAAGAAATTTAGCTTCACATTCATCGATTTAGCCCACGTGAACTCAGATTTGATGGTTAGATTGAAGAAATTTAGCTTCACATTCATCGATTTAGCCCACGTGAACTCAGATTTGATGGTTAGATTGAAGAAATTTAGCTTCACATTCATCGATTTAGCCCACGTGAACTCAGATTTGATGGTTAGATTGAAGAAATTTAGCTTCACATTCATCGATTTAGCCCACGTGAACTCAGATTTGATGGTTAGATTGAAGAAATTTAGCTTCACATTCATCGATTTAGCCCACGTGAACTCAGATTTGATGGTTAGATTGAAGAAATTTAGCTTCACATTCGTCGATTTAGCCCACGTGAACTCAGATTTGATGGTTAGATTGAAGAAATTTAGCTTCACATTCATCGATTTAGCCCACGTGAACTCAGATTTGATGGTTAGATTGAAGAAATTTAGCTTCACATTCATCGATTTAGCCCACGTGAACTCAGATTTGATGGTTAGATTGAAGAAATTTAGCTTCACATTCATCGATTTAGCCCACGTGAACTCAGATTTGATGGTTAGATTGAAGAAATTTAGCTTCACATTCATCGATTTAGCCCACGTGAACTCAGATTTGATGGTTAGATTGAAGAAATTTAGCTTCACATTCATCGATTTAGCCCACGTGAACTCAGATTTGATGGTTAGATTGAAGAAATTTAGCTTCACATTCGTCGATTTAGCCCCCGTGAACTCAGATTTGATGGTTAGATTGAAGAAATTTAGCTTCACATTCATCGATTTAGCCCACGTGAACTCAGATTTGATGGTTAGATTGAAGAAATTTAGCTTCACATTCTCGATTTAGCCCACGTGAACTCAGATTTGATGGTTAGATTGAAGAAATTTAGCTTCACATTCATCGATTTAGCCCACGTGAACTCAGATTTGATGGTTAGATTGAAGAAATTTAGCTTCACATTCATCGATTTAGCCCACGTGAACTCAGATTTGATGGTTAGATTGAAGAATTTAGCTTCACATTCATCGATTTAGCCCACGTGAACTCAGATTTGATGGTTAGATTGAAGAAATTTAGCTTCACATTCATCGATTTAGCCCACGTGAACTCAGATTTGATGGTTAGATTGAAGAAATTTAGCTTCACATTCATCGATTTAGCCCACGTGAACTCAGATTTGATGGTTAGATTGAAGAATTTAGCTTCACATTCGTCGATTTAGCCCACGTGAACTCAGATTTGATGGTATTGAAGAAATTTAGCTTCACATTCATCGATTTAGCCCACGTGAACTCAGATTTGATGGTTAGATTGAAGAAATTTAGCTTCACATTCATCGATTTAGCCCACGTGAACTCAGATTTGATGGTTAGATTGAAGAAATTTAGCTTCACATTCGTCGATTTAGCCCACGTGAACTCAGATTTGATGGTTAGATTGAAGAAATTTAGCTTCACATTCATCGATTTAGCCCACGTGAACTCAGATTTGATGGTTAGATTGAAGAATTTAGCTTCACATTCATCGATTTAGCCCACGTGAACTCAGATTTGATGGTTAGATTGAAGAAATTTAGCTTCACATTCATCGATTTAGCCCACGTGAACTCAGATTTGATGGTTAGATTGAAGAAATTTAGCTTCACATTCATCGATTTAGCCCACGTGAACTCAGATTTGATGGTTAGATTGAAGAAATTTAGCTTCACATTCATGTCGATTTAGCCCACGTGAACTCAGATTTGATGGTTAGATTGAAGAATTTAGCTTCACATTCATCGATTTAGCCCACGTGAACTCAGATTTGATGGTTAGATTGAAGAAATTTAGCTTCACATTCATCGATTTAGCCCACGTGAACTCAGATTTGATGGTTAGATTGAAGAAATTTAGCTTCACATTCATCGATTTAGCCCACGTGAACTCAGATTTGATGGTTAGATTGAAGAAATTTAGCTTCACATTCGCGATTTAGCCCACGTGAACTCAGATTTGATGGTTAGATTGAAGAATTTAGCTTCACATTCATCGATTTAGCCCACGTGAACTCAGATTTGATGGTTAGATTGAAGAAATTTAGCTTCACATTCATCGATTTAGCCCACGTGAACTCAGATTTGATGGTTAGATTGAAGAAATTTAGCTTCACATTCATCGATTTAGCCCACGTGAACTCAGATTTGATGGTTAGATTGAAGAAATTTAGCTTCACATTCATCGATTTAGCCCACGTGAACTCAGATTTGATGGTTAGATTGAAGAAATTTAGCTTCACATTCATCGATTTAGCCCACGTGAACTCAGATTTGATGGTTAGATTGAAGAAATTTAGCTTCACATTCATCGATTTAGCCCACGTGAACTCAGATTTGATGGTTAGATTGAAGAAATTTAGCTTCACATTCATCGATTTAGCCCACGTGAACTCAGATTTGATGGTTAGATTGAAGAAATTTAGCTTCACATTCATCGATTTAGCCCACGTGAACTCAGATTTGATGGTTAGATTGAAGAATTTAGCTTCACATTCGTCGATTTAGCCCACGTGAACTCAGATTTGATGGTTAGATTGAAGAAATTTAGCTTCACATTCATCGATTTAGCCCCGTGAACTCAGATTTGATGGTTAGATTGAAGAAATTTAGCTTCACATTCATCGATTAGCCCACGTGAACTCAATTTGATGGTTAGATTGAAGAAATTAGCTTCACATTCATCGATTTAGCCCACGTGAACTCAGATTTGATGGTTAGATTGAAGAAATTTAGCTTCACATTCATCGATTTAGCCCACGTGAACTCAGATTTGATGGTTAGATTGAAGAAATTTAGCTTCACATTCTCGATTTAGCCCACGTGAACTCAGATTTGATGGTTAGATTGAAGAAATTTAGCTTCACATTCATCGATTTAGCCCACGTGAACTCAGATTTGATGGTTAGATTGAAGAAATTTAGCTTCACATTCGTCGATTTAGCCCACGTGAACTCAGATTTGATGGTTAGATTGAAGAAATTTAGCTTCACATTCATCGATTTAGCCCACGTGAACTCAGATTTGATGGTTAGATTGAAGAAATTTAGCTTCACATTCATCGATTTAGCCCTCCGTGAACTCAGATTTGATGGTTAGATTGAAGAAATTTAGCTTCACATTCATCGATTTAGCCCACGTGAACTCAGATTTGATGGTTAGATTGAAGAAATTTAGCTTCACATTCATCGATTTAGCCCACGTGAACTCAGATTTGATGTTAGATTGAAGATTTAGCTTCACATTCGTCGATTTAGCCCACGTGAACTCAGATTTGATGGTTAGATTGAAGAAATTTAGCTTCACATTCATCGATTTAGCCCACGTGAACTCAGATTTGATGGTTAGATTGAAGAAATTTAGCTTCACATTCATCGATTTAGCCCACGTGAACTCAGATTTGATGGTTAGATTGAAGAAATTTAGCTTCATATTCGTCGATTTAGCCCACGTGAACTCAGATTTGATGGTTAGATTGAAGAAATTTAGCTTCACATTCATCGATTTAGCCCACGTGAACTCAGATTTGATGGTTAGATTGAAGAAATTTAGCTTCACATTCATCGATTTAGCCCACGTGAACTCAGATTTGATGGTTAGATTGAAGAAATTTAGCTTCACATTCATCGATTTAGCCCACGTGAACTCAGATTTGATGGTTAGATTGAAGAAATTTAGCTTCACATTCATCGATTTAGCCCACGTGAACTCAGATTTGATGGTTAGATTGAAGAAATTTAGCTCACATTCATCGATTTAGCCCACGTGAACTCAGATTTGATGGTTAGATTAAGAAATTTAGCTTCACATTCATCGATTTAGCCCACGTGAACTCAGATTTGATGGTTAGATTGAAGAAATTTAGCTTCACATTCATTCGATTTAGCCCACGTGACCTCAGATTTGATGGTTAGATTGAAGAATTTCTTCACATTCATCGATTTAGCCCACGTGACTCAGATTTGATGGTCATTGAAGAAATTTAGCTTCACATTCATCGATTTAGCCCACGTGAACTCAGATTTGATGGTTAGATTGAAGAAATTTAGCTTCACATTCATCGATTTAGCCCACGTGAACTCAGATTTGATGGTTAGATTGAAGAAATTTAGCTTCACATTCTCGATTTAGCCCACGTGAACTCAGATTTGATGGTTGATTGAAGAATTT